>JBDFRD010330255.1:0-10285 GCA_039654405.1 Bullina lineata | reverse complement strand
CTCTCTCTCTCTCTCTCTCTCTCTCTCTCTTTCTCTCTCTCTCTCTCTCTCTCTCTCTCTCTCTCTCTTTCTCTCTGCTCTCTCTTTCTCTTTCTCTCTCTATCTATCTGTCTCTATCTTTCTCTCCCTCCCTCCCTCTAGTCTCTCTTTCTTTCTATGGCTCTCTCTCTCTTTCTCTCTCTCTTTCTCTCTCTCTCTTTTTCACTCTATCTATCTATCTCTATCTCTCCCTCCCTCCCTCTATTCTGTCTCTCTTTCTTTCTATCGCTCTCTCTCTCTTTGTGTCTTTCTCATATAAATACACCCTTCTCTCTCTTTCTTTATTCATCTCTTTTGCTCACAAATTAAAATTTGTTTTCTTTCTCTGTCGCCATCCGCCACGTTATTGATGACATTTTCGGACATTTTTGTTTTCATTTCTTTTCTTTTCATGCTATGACTTTTTTCTTCATGCTTGTTCTGTTGAAATGATGCTATCGGTTAGGGATTCTCTCTCTGAAGGATAGAGAGAAAGAAAGACAGAAAGAGCTGAGAGAGGAAGAGTGGACAGGGTGAAAGAAAGAGAGAAACAGTGAGACGCAGATAGACTGACAAAATCACGGTCACACTCATCAATGACAAAGAGAATGGGGACGACAGAGAATGAGAAAGAGCCGATAAAAGTGAAGGAGATAGAGAGAGAGAGTGTGTGTGTGTGTGTGTGAGAGAGAGAGAGAGAGAGAGAGAGAGAGAGAGAGAGAATATATATAACATGTGTGTGATAGCTGAACAATAAGAGTATGCAATATTACGTCTACCACGACCCCGCAGCTGAGCTTTATGCATCCATTCATTCATCCATCCATTAATCTATATATCTATCTATGTACTAATTTATCTAACTATATATTATATATATATATATACATATATTCTTGTATAATAATATATCCGTCCGACTATCTATCCATCATTCCACCCATCCATCCGTTCATCTATCTATTCATCCATCAGTTCGTCTTGTTATTATCCATCCATCCGTGCATTCATCCATCCTTCAATCCATCCCCATTGTTCTTGAAGAGACACCCACACCAAACCCACAGACAAGCGAGGATCGCCAGGTCTTTTCTGTCGAGCAACACTTGAGGGCGATGAAAAAGAAAGAAAAAAAATGAAAAAATCCTCGCGGCGAACAAGTGGAAGCACCTGATCCCAGGGCGCCGCTTTTCTGCTCATCATTTCCTGACAAATTTCTTCCACACGCGCGACTGGAGCCTGGAAAAGATATTTTCGTCCCCCCCAAGGGAGCAGGGGCCCCCATGTGAAATGGGGCTCGGCTGTCTATGAGGGTTAACAAATCAATTACGAGGGGAGCTCTGTTGTTGTCGGGTTAATGTCTACATGAGCGGGGTTGATAGCTCACTCAAATCTGATCAATGTTCTTGTTTTACGGACGGTTTTGTTTTGTTTTTTTCTTCTCCTTTTTTTTCCCCTGATAGCGTTAGCCTACTCGCCTGAAGTGATGTTGATGGTCATACTTAATATGATGTGGGAAGGGAAGGGGGGAGATGTTAGTGAGGCAAACTTAATAAACAAAATGAAGAATGGATGAATGGACTGATGGATGAAAACTACTCGGTAACTGACAAGTTGCTTTAAATGAGTTATCGGAGTGTTGTTGTGTTAGACTCGGAGTAGAAAAGTAAGAAACGTGAATACAGAAAGAAAGTAGAGTTTTTCTTCAAGACCCATAAGGACAAAGAGTCGGATTCTATCCTGATTTCAGGGCAGAAGCAGAACATATAATACAAGCAGGAAGATGATCTGTCGTTAAAACGATTTTTAAAAAGGCTAAGGGAACAGCAGGAACGCATAAATATTGATTCAACTGAAAATGAATAGGCCAAATGAACAGGCCTGGGTCTTAAGTAAACTGAAAGAGGGTGGGTATCTACAAATTTCACTGGAGTTATATGATAATATACGTTCAAGAATGAAATGCTAAAACTTCAAGACCAGAATTGTTCGACAAAAAGACACTCAGTTTTCGATGCTTGAGTAGCGGTTGCCTGAGTTGAATCTTTACAAGAATGAATGAACGGAAACAATGAAGAAATGAAACGTTTACCCATTCCTTATACAATAAAATCAATAAATAAATCAAACGTTTACCAATTCTCCATACAATAAGATCAATAAATTAATGAAACGTTTACCCATTCTTTTTACAATAAAATCAATAAATAAATGAAACGTTTACCCATTCTTCATACAATAAGATCGATAAATAAATTAAACGTTTACCTATTCTTCATATAATAAGATCGATAAATAAATTAAACGTTTACCCATTTCTTCATACAATAAGATCGACAAATAAATGAAACGTTTACCCATTCTTCATACAACAACATCAATAAATAAATTCCCAATACAAAACAATACAATAAACACGCAGTGCCACACGCCAGCTCCTGTGCTTCACACAGGCCCTGGCCTCCCAAACGTAGTTTTCCTGTGCACAGCGCGCGAGGCCGTCTTGTTAGCCCTCAGCCCGGCACCCGAGCAGAACCAGGTATGCAATCTCGGGGCACGAGGCACGCCGAGGGCGAAGACAGACCGCCAAGAACCAGGTAACAGGAAGCACGCAGAAGGTGCAACGGATTAACTCTCCCCTTAGCAGCAGCCCTGCAAACGGAGGTGTGTTAATGGGCTGCTGATGAGTACAGGCCGGGCCGACGACAGCCTCTTACGAGGGTATAATAGATTTAAGAGTAAGCAGAGCGCGTTCTATTTGCCGTGTCGTTGACCAACGTTTTCCACGCATCTGATCGTTCACGAGCCAGCGTGCGCGCCTACCTCAAGCTGGAAGGGAAACATTAAGGTTCTATTTCTTTCGTGCTTTCTTAAGAGCAGTTAAGGTCGATTGCGCACGTGTTACACAGCGTTTAATTCCAGAGACCCCGAAATAACAGGGCGTTAGCGTTGGGAGATTGTGTCTTTGTAGTTTCATTTCTTTATTTGTTTGCTATTGTCGTTCTTGTTTCTGTTGTTATTGCTTTTGTTTTTGTTATTGTTATCATTGTTGCTGTTGTGATAGTCATGGCGGTTGCGGTGCTGCTGGGGATGATGGTGTTGCTGCCGCTGTTGCTGCTAGGGATGGTGATCATGTTTATATGCTTGGGGCTATTTAGGTTATTTGTGAACGAGATTGTAAAATCGTGTCATTGTGATAAAACCATAAACACACTTGATGGTTTGCAACCCACGCCCCTACCTTCTGTTTGCGTCGCTTATTTAATGACAGATTAGCCACGCCCAAAGGAACCAAAGTTCTCTGTGCTATTTTCGTCCAGCCAAACTGCGCAAACGAGATTTCTAACTATTAATGAACATCATCCACGACGCCATCCCACTACTATCACGCTGAAAAACCAAATATTCCTCACATAACTCAACGGTGCGCTTTGAAATTGACAGTTGTTTATTCATTGTTACATGAATTCAGAATTTTAAAAAAAAGGAAACCATTGAACGAATTACTATTTAAAATAATTTTATGTTCGAAGAATCCGGAAAGAGTAAGCAGCTTAGATGTCAGGCCCCTACTTCCTCGTCACGACGCGGGGCATGGAGTTACCTCTCTTTCCTCTCTCTACTCACTTAGCGCCCAGCGGCCCCCGCACAGCCAGATCTCATTAACTCATCATCTTCTACCTTCTAACGCACACGCACTGACCGCTGGGACCCCGGTGTGAGACGAATGAAACGAACACAGAAGCACGTTGTGCTAATAAATAAACGGAGAGACGTAAACAGCGTTCCTTTGACAATTCACAAAGAATAAACAAAGGGTCTTTCATGATTCACTACGAATAAACACTTGGAACAGCGTCATGTTTCCCTCGTTCTCGAGTTTCTTTATTTCCACTTGGGAAGTCCCTGCTGATGAGCGAAGAACAAAGTGCAGCGCGTCACCCATATGATCAACTTCTGGCTTTTACGGCGTCTCCTTTTTCATTTCATTTATTGTATTCAGCGTATAGGTGGCTTAATTGGCTTAAACATTTGATTGATATTGCCTTTTTTTTCTTTTCGCCCTGCTCCACGTACACGAGTCGTCAACGTTATCCTCCTACTCATCTTCACTCTTTTTCCCCCGTCCTCTCCTCCTCTACTACTACTACTACTACTACTACTACTACTACTACTACTACTACTACTACTACTACTACTACTACTACTACTACTATGACGACGACGACGACGACGACGACGACTACTACTGCTACTATTACTATTATTATTATTATTATTATTATTATTATTATTATTATTATTATTATTCCTCTTCTTTTTCTTCTTCTTCTTCTTCTTCTTCTTCTTCTTCTTCTTCTTCTTCTTCTTCTTACTACTACTTCTTCTTCTTCTTTTACCACGGTTCATTCAGTCTCTTCTCGCTTAAAGAAAGCAATTTTTTTTAATTCAGGAATAAGCATTGCAACAACACTCTTTAAACAACGGAGGAAAGACACTGATTTGGAATGTTTCCGTCTCCCACACGCTGAGGCCCTAAGCCAGTGGAGGCGCCCTATACATTCTCACTTGCGGATCGGATAACGGACAGTCCGGACGCCCAGACCGCCCTGTGTCAGTGTCTTGGCGCACTAGGCTCTAAAGCCACCCATTGTGTCCTAAATGTGCTGAAAATTAGACCTTTGACCTCCATGAAACCCGAGCCCCGTGCTAACTTTGAGGTGGCAAATTCAATTTAGGTTATTTCAGCCGCGAGAAAGTTAAGGAAATGTTAGCTCTAGGGGAATTCTCCGCATTGTTATCAGCCACTTGGATGGGACAGGATTTAGGAAGGCCTAACTTAACGGGGCACAGTATGATAACGAACTGTCTGAAGCCAGTATTTACTTTTGAGTTGTGCTTTCTTTCATTAGAACCTGATCTTTTCAAAGACATTTTAGTATCAGTTACCGCTGACTGTATGGGTTAATGTTTAGAGTCCTACTTTGTATGTTTGCCCGTGTATATGTGTGTGGTATCAAAAACGAGAGAGAGAGAAGAGGGGGCTGGAAGGAGAGAGGAAGAAAGAAACAAAGAGAAGGACAGACATAGTGGGAAAGAAAAAAAGAGAAGTGAGACAAGGGAGCAGAGAACACGCATGTTTTATGACTTGGCTTCGAGGACGATGTTCGATTTATGCGAACTTTGATTAAAACATCACGATAAGCAACACTCCTTGTTCGCCCGAAAAGCAAGTTTAATTACAAATACGGGAGAAGTTAATATTGTGAAATGGGATAGTTAACACTGAGACTTCCGCAAATATGAGTTCAAGATACGTTCAAAGAATTATGACATTACTATGTCAGTAATTTGAGTTTCAACAACGCTCGATGTCTCCATGACACGTTTCAATGTTGGAATAATAATTAATTATGATGGAGCGGTTTTACAGTGCAGTATGTCTATTTACAAATCTTTATGATTCTACTAAGACATAAGTATGTTAGAGAAAAACGTTGACATACTACGTATAATATACAATTCTTGAAATCAAACAAACCGCAAAACTAGTTTTGAAATACATCTTTGTATTCAATAAACGTAGTCGAACTAACGAGATGGTTAATTAATTGTCCTCCTCGATGTATATTGCGAGAATTGTACTTTAATTTAATCTGAGTTACTTTCTTTCTCTGAAATTTAATTATATTGTGCTTATACACGAGACATAGTCACTCGTAATGCAGAAACGTAAGCAGTATCTTAAAAAAAAACGCTGAATGTATCACACACAAAAAACCCAAGTCGTACGAAAAAATCACTCCTTCTCACAAACGCTCCTTCCTTGGATTTTAAGCCAAATTCAACGAGTCTGAGAGTTGAGGTCGTTTAGCGCCAAGTATGTCACGGCTTCGCCAGCAGATTTTATGATCTCGCGCCGAGCCACCATCACACCATCAAATGGTTATATAATGCGACGCCGCTGGAAATGCGGCCACAAATCAATAGATCCAATTACTGGGCCTGCAGCAAGAGTAGCAACAACCTTAGCTTTTTTCAACAATCCTGGGGATAACAGAAGAATTTACCGAAGAGAAGACCTGTAAACGGATACGCAATGCTAGAAACTCCTTACAATGTGTACGTCAACAACTACTAATGCGTGTACCTTCTGCGCGATGCAATTTACAACAACACGTGTTTTGCCCCTGGGGTTTAATTACTAGATTTTAAATGGAAATCTTAACATTAATATTTATAACGTGTCCAAACTGAAAAAAATGGATCCGTAGTTTACTTTTTTAAGGGAAAAAAGGGGGGGGGGGAGTTTTTATTGTGTAGTTACACATTGACTTCCGGGAGCTACTCAGAAGAAAATAAATACCTTGTCGAAA
This sequence comes from Bullina lineata, assembly GCA_039654405.1. Taxonomy (NCBI): domain Eukaryota; kingdom Metazoa; phylum Mollusca; class Gastropoda; family Bullinidae; genus Bullina; species Bullina lineata. The sequence goes on along the minus strand of JBDFRD010330255.1, from coordinate 3,890 downwards.
AATTGTTTGGAAACCCCCACTGCTCATTGTATTTTCAAAACTAGCATGAAGTTAAAACCCAACAAGCGTTATTCTACACGAAATTAAAATATTCTGCACACACGGAATACTGGTCTGTCCATCTTTATCTATTCTTTAAAAAAAATGTGTTCGAAATGTTGACTTACTACAAGTAATACATTCTACCGGCGCTGCACAACCAATTCGCCCATCTTTACCCTCCATAAACATTACTACACTCTACACGAAACGGGGACTTTGCAATACATTCTCCAAGCGTTGAGTAGAGTGTACTGGTGGCGCTCCGCTTATGTCCTCCCATGAGAGAGATAAAAGCTGAAAAATGAAACAGTGAGCGGGAAGCTCTATCTTTCACGCAGCAGCGTCCCGCGGAGCCAGGCAAGAAGGGAGACAAAGGGGCTCACTGGAGTCCCCAGAGATAATGTCTGAACCTGCAGACCTTCTTCACAACCGCGATAGGCCCTGGTGTCCGGGGCTCGGCCACAGTTTACAGAGCGCAGAGCACAGTGTGACGGCTGTGACGGGGTGTGAACTGACATGTACACTCTCTAGCACGGCCCAAGTGCTGCTCGGGTCACGTTTGTTGATACACGTAAGGAACGGCATGTTTGTAGGAGTGAAAGAGAACTCGTGTTTGTACGACTGGAAGACAGGTCATGTTAGTATGATTGTGAGAGAACAATTTAGTGCGACTGTTATACAACCAAAATTTGTATTATTGTACTATTATATTATGTTAGTATGATTGTGAGAGAACAATTTTATACAATCTATATTTGTATTATTGTATTATTGTACAATTACTGATCAAGAATTTATGTTCTTGCGCTTGTAATATAGCTTACGTTCGTCGGGCTGAAAAAGACCTCATGTTCGTCTGACAAAGAGATAACTTATGATTATGTTAGCTTGAATGAAAACTCAAGTTCGTATGAATGTAAAAGACCCTACGTCCAAATGAATGTAAGAAGATTCGTTTTCTTATGATGATATAGAAATCATGTTTGTGTGATCATGGGGAATATAAACTTGGTATCATGAGAGCATTCACTTTCCTGCATGAAAACATATTTGCTTCTGACTGTGAAAGTCTTACGATTTTTTTGGTCAAAGTCAAAAATTAATGAAATGAATGAAACAAAAACGCAAAGTTAGTGTGGCTAATTTCTGAAAAGTACTGTCGTATCGAAGGAAGTCATGGCGGGAGAAAATTAATGTGACTGAGACGAACATCATTTCTGCAGCTCAGAAATCATCAACAAACACCGCAAAAGGCCATAACAACACAAACAAACAACGCAATAGGCCATAATGTTCACCAGCACACGAAGCATGTGCTTAACTTTTCGTCATGGTAAAATGAATATAAGAGTGGAACAAATAATATTTTATCGGCTTCCTTCGAAGAATGTGAATACATGTATTAGTAAAGGTCCTTAAAGGACTTTTTTTCAAACAGATTTAAGGGTGATACATGAAACTACGCCGTTCTCACTACTAAGACCAACCCAGTCACTTGTCTTACTCACCATGGCTCGCGTGAGTATCGTGCTGGCGTCGTATATGTACAAAGCATCGTTACAATATCCATTTGTCGTGCGGTCAGGGATGTCCATCTCCATTACACGGAGCATAAGCTTCCAGCCCTTGCGCTCTGTTTTGAAAGTCAATTGGCAGTCTGTGTCGTGTGGGTAGTTGTCACTACGCCCATGGGCATGTGAATAAACAACGGCTCCGCCCATAAGTCTCAGATCTCCACAGTGACCGTCGCTGGAGTTCATGTAGTCTGGGGAAGAGAATGAGAAACTTGGTGACTAACAGTGTGCGACGATTCCAGGGTGTGGTGTAAATATAAGAAAGGTTTGGAACATTAGGAAAATGTAATGCGTGTGTGGCGGCGTTCTTTTGACAAAGTAAGCGTGCGATCCAAACGCGTTACAAAAAAAATTAAATCTTTTTAAAAAGATTGAAAATAACAAAAATGAACAAAAAGATAATGTGTTGGTAGATCATATTTTATTCTAATATTCGTCTTTGATTTCTTTCACTCATTTGTCCTCGTCCTCTTCTTTCTCGTATTTTCTGTTTCCCCTTTCTTTCTTTTTTTATACTATTACTGCATTTTACTGCATTTATTCTCAATGCTACTACTAGACAGACCTGACTAGGGTCACGGCGTATCAATATTCCAGGCTCTCACCTCAAATTTCAATAACCTCTTGCTCTATCATTGCCATCATCTTCCCCCGGACATTTACGTCAGAGACAAACGGGGAAGGCCGCTGGATTGGAGGCAGAGACAGCGAAAGAACGAGAGAAAGAAGGAGAGAGAAAATGCAGGAAATAGAAAATTAGAGACAGGCCCACAGTGAGAGGAAGACAGAAAGAAGACAAAAAAATAATGGGGAGAAAAGGCGGGAAAAAGAGAGAACGTGAAGATAGAAAGAAGAGAGGAGAGATAAGATATTACTTTAATGAAATCAAAATAAGAAGAAGACGCTCGGAGATCAAAGGTTTCAAAGTGATCGACATTAAAGAAAGGCTGAAACTTAATTGAAGTTCGGAAGTACGTTAATTCTTGTCCATCCTGAAGATCGCTTTGATCTGATTGGCCAAGATTATTTTCTTCTCTCCGTTTCAGGAAGGAAAGGAGAAAAAGGAATCCCCGCCTTTTTTGTCCATCCCCATGCACTTTTATTCTGTCAACGTGTGTGCTGGTTGTTGGGGGCTTTGTGTGTGTTGTTGTTGTTGTTTTTAAAACAGATTTTAAATACTAAAAAATTTAGGATTACAATTTTAGAGGTCAATTACACAGTATTTTTTTCAAATGCAACGGGAAAAAATGGTCCGCCTTTTATTACCATTCGCATCTTTCGACACGCTGTAAAACGATTCATTGCTGCCGAAGACGGCGAAAGATTTGCAAAACTCGAGTTCCTATTTCCATCATAATATTTAACAAGCAGCCTTTTACAAGCATGGCTTCACCTGAACAAACACTTTACATTATCTCAACACTGGCAGAAATGCGTTTTCCGAAAGGCTCGTTAGCATTAATTACGCGTGCCAAGTTACGAACACATCAGATTGGTTCAATATAGTTTATTCTTTTGTGTTTGAGTTACGAACGTTTTTGTTTCTCTCCTTGTTATAAAGCAGAGAATTGATTTGAATGCAGACCTACGTAAGCTTTCCTTTACAAGAAGGAAAAGTGAAGGTGGGATACAATAGTTTTCTGTTGCATTCTGGCGCGCTTTAACCTCTAATTGGCAAGCACGTTTCCCTATATTAAAAAAAATTGAAATAACTCTGTTTTGCTCCGTCCAGACCTTCGAAATTTAGGACGTCGACGAAAAATGGTTCAATTTATCCTCCAAAAAATGTTGCAAAAGCTTTCCCGCGTCTGTGGCGTTGAATACACGTCCTTATCACTGTGGCCTCATTAGCGCCTCCGCGCCTGACAAATCCTTCAAATTCACACGTTTCCCTCAGACGCATCTCCGGTACAAAGCTTCTTTTCTCGCTCTTAAAATCCCGAATCGTTCCAAGGCGTCGGACCTGTTGGCAAGCCTTTGTGACTGGATACTGGTCAATGAGTGGTCACCGAGTGGTCAAGAGGGACCCCGACAATTACAGAGAGTTTGCACAGCGGTGTCCTTCGGCCAGGAGCAGCTGTCGGCTTTGACTCAGGGTATGCCAGTCTGTGCCTGGGCCCCAAACATTAAGGACCCGGGTCTTGCTACACGCATCAGAGATGTATTGCTTTAACCGTGTTGTTGTCGTTGTTGTTAAGGTGTTAGTGGTGGTGGTGGTGGTGGTGGTGGTGGTGGTGGTGGTGGTGGTGGTGGTGGTGGTGGTGGTGGTGGTGG
>JBDFRD010330144.1:0-10286 GCA_039654405.1 Bullina lineata | reverse complement strand
AATAATAATAATAATAATAATAATAATAATGATGATGATGATGATGATGATGATGATGATGATGATGATGATGATGAAAAAAACTAAACCCAAATTCTCGTTTCATCCAGGTCACTTGTGCAACTGTAACGCTAAACTACCACCACGATGGATCTCGCAATGTTCCAACAAATCGCTGAAATCACCAACTGCCTGTATCTGAGCAGTGCTGCAGCAGTGAGGGGCGAGAAGGTTCGGTCCCTGGGCATAACACACATCATCAACGTCACTCTGGAAATCCCAAATCTACAAATGCCTAACTTGGAGAGCATTCAGATTCACATTGACGACTCACCAACAGCCAGGCTTGGCCTGTACTTCGACAGGTGTGCTGACAAGATACATCAGGTAAGCTTAGCCTTGCTCTGGAGAAAAGGTGTCACAAATTAAGGAAAGGCTCATTTTTGTAATTAGATGTGGGGCATATTTGGTGGCAATGCCAAGCTGTCATAGAAAAAGCTGAGACGGTGTACAAACTCATTTGAATATTTATATTTTATGTATAATAAAGTGTGTTATCATAAAAAGAACAACAACAACAACAACAGTTTAAGGAACGTTTAGCAAGTTTTAAGAAAATGCCAGCTGAAGACAACAAATTTCTTTTGGTAAGTTCCTTCAACTTCTACAGGACCCAGAGAAATGAAGACCATATCACTTTTAGTAGCTTGAAATGGAACGGGTGAAAGTATATCACCTTCAATCAGAATGCTACCAATTTACACCTGGATGGACAGAGAAAAAAATGTAGCCTATCTTTCCCAAATATACAACATGGTTACTGTCAGAATTCGAATCCAGGACTCTCATATTGGAGATCCAATACTCTAATCATTCACCCACATTTCTTTTAGAGATGGCACTAGGTCTGTATTTTTCTTTTCTTTTCTTTTTTTTTTTAATGTTACTAAGCGGAGAAGGCTTTTTATGAGGTATAACAGTCGTAGTTGACACAACGAGGAAACATGGGAAAATGAAATAGTTCTCTTACGCTGATAGCATTACTATACTTGTTTGATTAAAAATGTCTTTTTCTCTGAGAAATTTGATGAGATCAAAACTCATACTAAATATTATGTTGAACTTTTTTTGTTGTTGCTTTCTTCATGTTCATTTTGTTGTTGTTGTTGTTGTTGTTGTTTTTCTGTTCTGTATGTAACAAAGTATGATAAATAAGCTTCTACTTTTCCCTGTGAAAGAAAACAAAACTAGCTTCACATCACTTCAAATAGAATCTCGCAACACTTTGCTTGAATCCCTCCACTGAATATTTTAAACCTGCCAAGTGAAAATTATAACGAATTTCTCATTAATAATACAGAGGCTCATTTAATCTCTGTTCGTCTCCGCAGGTTGAACGTAAGGGTGGGAAAACGCTCGTGCATTGTGTCGCTGGTGTCAGCCGGTCAGCTTCACTGTGCCTGGCCTACCTGATGAAGTATCAACGTATGTCCCTGGAGCAAGCATACAGACATGTTAAACGCCAGAGGTCAGTCATCCACCCGAACATTGGATTCTGGAGACAGTTGATTGACTATGAAAGAAGAATATTTGGTCGAAACACTGTCAAACTGATCCAGTCCTCTATTGGATGGATTCCTGATGTGTACTACCTAGAGACCAAGCACCCAGCATATTTACCTGTTCGGTCTTCTCGGTTTGGTTACTGACAATAGCTGCTTCTTATTTCTTTTTATAAGTTGTAAGTTATGGACTGTCATTACTGAAGAAGAAATACACAGGTGTGAATGGTGCAAACAATGAAATATGTTGAGTTCTTTTGCGTATGTCTTTTTGTTTGAAAAGACTTTTTGACTTCAAACTGCTATTGTTGTAAATACATGTATGCACATTGTGAAAATGTTTACATGTATATACATGTCATTTCGTGTCTTTCTGCTTTTGAATCTGTGAAAGTGAAGTAAACTCACATGATGTTGGGATGTGTGGCTGCAATTGTAAGTATTTTTTAAATTTGCCATGTAATCACATGTAATACGTTTACTGTAAAGTAAATTTACCATGTAATCACATGTAATACATTTACTGTCAAGTAAATTTACCATGTAATCACATGTTATATATTTAGTGTAAAATACCATCTACTCTTTAAAAAAAAGATTCAAGGTGCAAAGATCTGCTACGGCAGAAAAGGCTAACTGCCGTCTAAGCAATAATTCTTTAAACAAGGGTCATATTTTAAAGTCACTTTACCAGACTATTTTTCGAACAAGTTCAGAAGATTTGCAATAAACAGTGGGTAGGCTATTGGCATGTATGTTCATTTTAAAATGATTTTTGTTTATAAAGGTGTAAGTGTGAATCATATTTTGCAGACCATGTAAGTATCAAATGATAATGAATAGAAGTAACAAACATTGTTTTAAATTGGTCTGTTTAAGTCACATAGAGGTATTTCAGTTTATGAAATAAAAAAAAAAAGTGACCTTTATTGGATGTGCAATCAAAAGAATGTCCTACTTCTGTTTAATCATCCTTATGTTCTCCAGAGAAAAAGGCGCACAAGTAGACAAATCATAAAAAGGAATATAAATGTATAAATATAAATATATTTGTATTTATAATTTTTTCTCTTATAGCTTGGAAAAATTTTGGGTGATATTTTGTTGTTCATGCATGTAAAAACTGTTATTTGCGAAATAACTATTGTTTTCCTGGTTTTTTTTTGTTTTGTTGATTCACTTTTACTTGATTTCCATCAATTTTTAATGTTGAAGAAATATAAGCTGTGGTGCAGAAAGATTAGAAGCTTCAACCATAGTGTGAAATGGGTGCGGCTGTTGGTTGAAGAATATGGCTTACACCAAGTCAGTCCAGACATTTATTGCTGGAGATGCAGCCTATGACTTTGGTGGCTGAAAACCATCAGGAAGGAGAATCTGGAAAGAAGCAGCAGACTAGATGCTAAGATTTGATGTACATTTCTGAGTCTCAAGGATCAAAAATCCTCGAAGCACTTCGATGAATCCACAGGATAAAGAAGTTCAAGAGAGCTAAAAAAAAATTTGAAAAAAACAGAACAAAACGAACTTGACTGAAATAATCTGTACAACCCAAGAGAAGGAGAAGTAAAAAGATTAGTTTGTAGTCTTTACTCTGTCATAGTTGAGTGAGCATCAAATGAATGAGTGATGAGTGAATGACTAAATTATTGACTTTTGAGTTTTGTTTCGTGTCTTTTCATTTGTGAACTTTATAGAATCTGTTTTAAGGTAGTCAACATAATTTGTGAACTTTATAGAATCTGTTTTAAGGCAGTCAAAGTAGTTTGTTTACATCATAACATTGGAAATGTTTGCTGCTTGTTTTTTTGTTTTTTTTATTCTATAGCATATTTTGCTGCAGTCTATTTCAAGCTTGAAACCCAAACTGTCTCATTTTCCAATAGTGTAGAATCTTATTTTAAAAAATTATTTTCTTCCATGCCTTCAAAATAGTAATGTTATTCTTGACTCAGCTGAAGTCAAACAACTATAAAGCATTATAATTAAACTTTGTTCATAAAACAGTGATTAAAGTCAAGCATTTTGAGGGTTATAAAATGAACTGATTTGTGATTTTTGTTTACAGTTTGACAGTTTATGTTTGTCCTGATTACATTTATGAATACATGTGATCCTCCACTACAAGATGTCTTTCTCAACTAAGTCAACTTTTTTGAAAATCATTGTTGATTATGCATTTAGATCATGGAACATGAATATGACAGTATGATTTAATTTTGCCACCTTTTACTTCTGAAAAAGCTTTAACTTTAGAAAAGGTTAGGGTTAGGGTTAGGGTCAGCTAGGTCTGTTTTTAATCCAGGACAGAAAATGATTGAATATAATTGATGAACGCTTTCTTGCTTACTCATTTCACAGCATGAAAGTTAGTTTCAGAATTTCAAGTTAGATCATTCAGTTAATCAGTTGTACAGACAAGATTATTCTGTAATATAGAGAAAAACATCTCTTTAGAAGCTGCATAATTTAATGCAACAAGTGTGATCATCCCTGTCCAGCTAGGTTTTAAGCTTTCGCCCTTCAGTTCAATGCCATTGTGATTATGTTTTTTCTTTTTTTTCTTTTTTTTCTTGCTTTTTTTTAAAAGTTGATTTGTGAACTTAGAATAAATGCTCTAAGTAAAGTTTTTGTTTCAAAAATTGTGAAAATCAAAATTATTGAGTAAAATGATTGTTGTAGTGCTAAGCTGAAAACTGAAAAATTTGAAATAGCAGAATAGGTGTCCACTCCTTGTCTACTGAAATAAAACAGCTGTTAAATGAAAATCTTTTTTCCTGAATGGTCGATACGTAAAAGCAGAATGCGATGATAAGATGACAACATTTGCACAGGGCTACGTTTGACATCTTTTTCCAGATATATAAAAGGGATCTTTCGGATATTTTTTTATTTTGAATGGAAAATATTTGATAAAATAACATGTAAAGCGCCAAAATCTTTTATCTTCAAATGCTGAGATAAATACTTGTTTTAAGCTGAAACTTTTGAAACTGCAGTACAAGTGTTATGTTGTCAAACGGTACATACTTTTACCTGGCGTCTTTGAATTGCAGAATCTGTCTGAAAACTGGCCAGGAGTCTGTGTTATCTGCATCATGTATAGTCATGAAGCATGAGAATCTCATTAAGATATTCTGAAATTTTATCACGTGTTTATATTCATGGTGTTATGACCCATTTTCTTCCTTTCTTTCTTTTTCATGTTGAAGACTTCCCTGAAATGTTTCATGTTGCTCTCACTGGAACATTGTCTTTGTCTCCAGAATCTGTTGTGTCAGTTTCTGTGTACCAAACAACTTAACTGCATAGAATATCCTTAATCTCAGTTACTATATTATTATACAATATATTATATACATAGGCTTGCATACAGCATCCATAGTCTCAGTGTCCCTACTGGTATATAGACTTGCATTATGTATAAATTAGGACTGAATGTGCATATTGTAGCATTTAGTACTTAATTCCTCAACTTATATCATAACCAGGCCATTTATAGTGCATTTTCAGTTTATCATTATTTTTTTCCAGGATGTATAGATCTATATTTTTGTGTACTTTCATTATCAGTGTAGATTAGTGCTACAATATTTCAGTATTGTACCATTGGTACTGGAGGGCTTAGGATGACAAACTTCCTCTTAAAAAGTCGGGGGTTCAAATCTGGCCCTGTCAGAAGAAAGTTGCTTTACGCAATTTTTTTTCCGCTACCCACCTTGGTGTTAATTGGACACCACCATATTCTGATGGGGAAGCAAAATTACAACAGAGTAGTGTCTTGTTTAGGAGGTGATCTAGTATGTTCTGTGAAATTGGAATAAATTTAGGCTATGTTGGTCCTTGAAAGACTTTTACTTATTTAATGTTTCAATGTTGAGATAAGTCTGAATAGAAAGTCACCTATATGATTTGTTGTCTTATTAAAACTTCGTAATTCACATTAATTCTTTGGGAAAATGAAAAGTTGTTAGATACTGGTAATTTTTTTTTCTTCTCTGTAGTAAAGTTTAGTCCTATGTTAGCTTTAGCCGCTCACAATTTTGAAATATAATCGTGAAAAAAAAACGGTGTCAAAATCTCTATCCTATAGCAACAATACAGCAAATATAAAAAAAAATGTGAATTGCCATGTCAATCTCATGAAGGTTTGGAAAAGCTGTGATTAATTCTGCCTCCTAGCTTAGTTTGCAATGGAGAAAAATAAGAGCATTATTAATATTGGTTTGTTTTTTTTAATCTTTACTTCTATGAACTGACGAAGAAGGTACCATTAGTTCATTCAATGGTATGAAAATCTAACAAAAAGTAATTAATGCTCAGCATCATTGAATCTGTGATTCAGTTGTGAATAGTCCAATCATATTTTTGTGACGTCTGCCTTTTTGTTTTCTTGTTCTTTGAGGTAGTCTGACTAAATTTGATTCTTCCCATATATATCTGAGTTACTGGTTCTGTATAATAGGGCTCTCTATTTAATTGATTTCATTGAACAGAATGCATTCTGCTTGCTGATTATTTTTGTTTTGATTTCCTTTGTATCTGTGATATGGATGATAAATTTTAAAAAGATGTCAGAACTCATGAAGTCTGAATGTGATAAATCATGGGACATAAACGTGAGCCATGTTACTATTGTTATAATAATGTTGCTGTCGTTGAAGTTAAATTCTGTTGATGATGGTTAACATATTCAGCCTTATTGTTGTTGCACCAGTGAGTTTGTTATGTGAATGCTTCTAAAAATTGAACATTATCTATTTTTTTCAAGATTTTAAGAAAACCTGTTTGCAGAAAAAGGGAATATGAGAAGATTTCAAGAAGGAAAGAGAGGCAAGGTGGGAATAGTCTTAGAAGCCAAGTCTCTCAGAAAAAGGGTGGATTATGTATTAGTATCACACTAGAATGCCCCAGACAAGAATATCACATAACAATCAAGTGGAGACCAAGAACTGAAAACAGTTTTCCTTTGTTTTATTTGTTATTATTCCGATCGTAAAATAAAACATTTTTTGTAGATCACACAGATTACACAAAGGGATAGTTGGGAAAATATTTTATGTAAGTTTAAGAAATTGGGTAATGAGAATTTGTCATGTAAATGTGCAAACCGTCATCTGTATAGCCTACTGTTGTAATTTCAACAATTTGAATTGAATGTTTTCATATAGAGCTTTAGAATTTTTTAATATTTTTTTGTTTTTGTTTTGTGTATTCCACGAGTGCAGCCTTCTGATCAATGTCGGTCCCAAAGATTTTATTTTTGGCTGAAGCTACTCTGTTGAAAAGTATGTTAAATAAAAAAGCATTTCTTTGAAGTAATAAAAATTTGAAATGTAAAACATTGTCTTGAAATAATTCTTTTCTAATTTATTGATTTTGCTTTAAGTTCATTGTAGAAACATTTCGATGGTTTGAGGTTGAATTCATTTAGAATATTGTGCGTGGTTCGTGTCGGCTTCCTTTGCAATGACAAGTTGGACCCAAAAGAAGTATTTGATCATCGACAAAGAGTGAAATAAAACTACAAGCAAATTACCTCACCATGGATTTGGTGATTCACAAATATTAAACCTTTCAATTATCATTAACTTTTTGACCTCAGTTAACTTTTTTTTTCTAAGTTAAAGTATCTTCTTTTCATACAATGTCCAACAACCAAATGTAACAGAAGAAGACTTTTCATAGGTTTATTACAATTTTTTCGTTTTCCATTTCAGGCTTATACTTGCTGTTTTATGTACAAAACCTGCTGGTAATGACCAACAACGCAACAGCAGTGAGCATTCTCTTCCATCTGTAATATAAGACCAAAACAAGTTGGACTTGAAAACCAGCATTAAATAAGCAAAGCTTATTGGCAGCATTACAGAACAAAATTTACAACATAGCATCATATCAAAGCGTATTTTAAAATAAATATTAAGCACACTAATGCACATCAGGCATGGGAATGATACGTGAAAGATTATTCAAGAAACGACCAGATACAATGTATTGCACTAATGAACAACTTTACCCTGTCCAACTTACTTTTTCGAACCAATCCTAATGAATGTGGTCTTTTCTCCTGTCATTCTGACCCAGAGCCTCAAAGTTGAAGCAAGAAAAGGACCACTATAGACTGCAGAAGAAGCTCGACAGCTCAAAAATACTTGAAGTGTGGAGGTTATTTTAGCAGAACTTGTATAAAAAGTAAAATGGCGGAAAGTAAAATTTAAACATTTTAACTGAATATTTTTTAGGCCATGATCAAATTCACTTAGATCTAGTTTCTAATGATACCTTGGCACTACTTTCAACTGGGACTATCTCTGAAGGATTGCAAGCCACAAATCATTAGTAAGTGGGCCTATGCGTATTTTTGAGACCACTGATGTCTCCTGTAAATCATTCATAATGCCAACTTTAAAAGCAAATTTACTGCTAATTATGATAATATAGGCCTACTACATGAAAGTGATGGTGATAATAGTAATAATAATAATAATAATAATATAATAATAATGATAATAATAATAATAATAATAATAATAATAACAATGATAATAATAATAATAATAATAATAATAATAATAATAATAATAATAATAATAATAATAATAATAATAATAATAAGAAGAAGAAGAAGAAGAAGAAGAAGAAGAAGAAGAAGAAGAAGAAATACATTGTTAAATAAAAAATAAATAGAACAGCAAATATAAAAGAACAAAAAACGGCATTTTACATCAGATAAAAATTGACAGTACACATAGTCTGTAAGTGCTGCATACTTTCTGAATATTAATTAGTGAAAGATGTAAAAAAATGCTTTAGAAATAATATTTTAACATGCAGGATAGTCACTATTGAAATAATGACAAGATATGGGGCAGTATATTATCAGTCGAACCGCACCAAATGATGATAATAGATTACTCAACAATGATTGAAAGACTTCAGACTTCAGAAAAAGTTTTCATATCATCCATATTCAGGCCTCTGTTCTCTTCATGAGAGTTTGAGTTCAAATTAGAAAAGTTTTCCCCTTTTATTTAACCGTTACCAACACACATTAATTAAAAGTTATATCCGCCACTCGTGGGTCATTCTGACCCACTGACTCACATTTCTTCTCTGCGAGTCACTGGGTCTATTTGACCCACTTGTGGCAAATGTGCGATTTCCAATAAATTCCTCTTTGGAAGTCATTGGGTCAAATCAGCCCGTGTGTCTGAGTGAATAAAGTGTGGTTGTTTGATAATATTTGGGGAAAAAAATTATTAAAAAAAAAAGTCCCAAATACAACAAAATGAATCACAACACAACATGTACAAATAGATGATAGAAGAATACAAGGAGTCTCATCGTTTAATTTTCTTTATTAAAGTTGTCATCAATTTTTTGCTGCATGTACTGATTAATTAGACCCACGAGTGGCTTAAAAGGTTAAAATGTGATCTTGTAATTAAGGGTCCGGTTGGCACCCTAAATGAATATGCTCTTTTTAATACTTCATGGTTAGAGAAGTAGAAATTTTTGACCACCAATAATTAACTTATGGTTACCGAAGGGGGATATTCTTTGTATGGTGCTTGCCAGTCCAATGTTTTATATATAGTTGTGACACTATAAAAGTAATTGTGACGGGATTGGGTATGCCTACGATGGACTTAATCAGTGAAGAAGCTTAAAGTGAGGGCACCTGGATTAGGAGGCGGAAGCAGAGGGTTAAAGTTGTATTTATCATAAGAAAAAAATGCTGTTGTAATTGTTTGGAAGTATAGAAGCAAATGCACAAAATGCCATTGGACATAGTAATTGATTAAGCTTAGTTAACATGTTACCAAGATGATAATGTTAGATGGAGACAAATACTACATATGGAAGGCAAGGTAAGGCCTACCAAGACAGATGACTGCAAAAAAGAAAAATCCAAACATAAAAAACAAAACACTTGCAGTATACTATATCCATAGATAAGTCAAAGAAGTCAAATACAAGTTAAAAAAATTGCAATGTGACACACATTAATTCGGTTCCACCTTTTGAGAATAAGTTTACCACAGTTACAAATAGAAAGAAACCCATAGACTCGCCGGACACTCTGACGTTGTTCTCATGAATATGGGAGGTAACACTGCATCCCGCATACTGTGCAAATAAACTGAATGACTTCCCTTTAATGGTTATCCATGTGTTACCTTAGAAACGACCCATACAATATGGCGGACTATAACTTCAGGAAATACGTTTAAAAATGTAAACAATTCAATACTTAGCCTGTGATTGTGACATTCTTTGCCTTCCAGTATCTAGTCTCCTGAGTTCTGGCTGGCATGTTACATCTCTGCCCATACATGTAGATCTATGATGTTGTTTTTATAGATTCAGAATTCTGTTGAAACTTCGTGCCATGTTTTGGAGGCTGCTTACCTAAAAATTTAGGTGTAGTTGTAAGAGTGACAAAATTCCAGAAGCGTCATTGCCTATTTATGTTATGTTTTATCACATTCAACTGTAAAGAAGGCTCATTGTCTGACTTTCTGTACTCAATTCTCGCATCAAATCACATCATTATCAATGCTCCTAAATTTTAAGTTCATATAAATGGAATGAAGCTTCCATGAATAATCAAAATTTAACATACTATGTACCAACAAGCAGCAGCAGCAGCAGCAGCAGCAGCAGCAGCAGCAGCAGCAGAAGAAGAAGAAGAAGAAGAAGAAGAAGAAGAAGAAGAAG
>JBDFRD010330033.1:0-10287 GCA_039654405.1 Bullina lineata | reverse complement strand
GGTTATAGTCGGTTTTCCCGTCCCGGTCCCGGATGCTCGCAATTCTGATATCGCCGACGGAGAACCAACCAATCAGCGTAATATAAAATACTCCTGGCTATTAAAGACTATGGCAACCCCCGCCCACCCTCTCCCCTATACAAGCGCCCCCCGCCCCTACCGTCGACGATATCAGACCTGTTACCTTCCAGGACTGGAAAACCGACGTAAAATAACCTACTCCAGCAGCAGCCCCCGCCCCTGCAATGGCCCTGCCTAATCCGTCGGCGATATCGGACCTGCGGAAAACTAACGTTAGACAAAGAAACGAACCGACACTACCTGTCGAAGACGTACACCTGCGCAAGACGGACACTTTTTTCCTCTCCCTTCCGTGTCCGTCTTGGGCAGGTTCGACTGTATATCTAATAAAAAAAACTTTTTAAAATGCACATCATGCTACTATAGATGCGTTAATCAGTCTTATATTTCCACCTTTTCTGTTTCATTTCTGCTTGCCCCAGGTATCCAAGTTTCACATTTTTCCTTCAGAAATACAAATACCCAGATGATATTGTGTCTTGTGTTAACCCTAGTTCTGCCCAATGGAATGTGCCAGAGGGCCGGTGAAGATTTTTCAAACATATACACGTGGAAAGACAATTGCACCGAATGATTGATTTTTTATTCCCCTTTTGGGATCCATACAAAGAAAATTGGAGAATTCAATGGGGTTTTTTTTTTCATATATTTTGCCTTTTTTTATTTTGACGCATTTGTGTAGTTAGGCAGTACTAGGGTTAAAGGAAAAAAAGCTCTTTATAATTCTTGTTTGTTTGTTATTTCAGACTGCAGCTGCAGCAGCCACTGAGAAGAAAGCTAAGGACCTGAAGAAGAAACGCAAGAAGAAGAAACTGGCACCGTCGAAAGAGCATGAAGATGAATGTTTCAGATGTGGGGAGGGTGGAGAGCTTGTGATGTGTGACAAGTTCAGCTGTTCCAAAGTGTATCACTTGCAGTGTCTTGACCTGACTAAACTACCTACAGGTAACATTTACTACCGTCATATGAAAATTAAAAACTTTTCCAAATCAAAGTATTGAAGTGTGTGCACAAAAAGATGATATTGCACACTCATATGTATAAATACATGATGAGTGTTTACATGCTTTTTTTTTTTTTTTTACCATTTGGAAGAATAGGTGTTTAATTGTTGTTCTATGTAAAAAGTAAAGTTCCTTCAATGCCACTGAGGCCCACAGAGTTGGAGCTTCTCCCTTTTTTGTTGTGTGAAGTGGAACAAAATAAGCAGAATATTTTGGTACCCAATTAGCACCTGGGAGAGAAAAAAATAGGTGAGTATCTTTCCCAAGGATACCACACGTTGCCGTCCAGAATTGAACCCTGGACCAATGAACTGGGAGTCCAACACTCTAACCATTTGGTCACAATGCCACTCATAAGTTAGCATTTTATGTTTTCTGTATCGTACCCCCTAGAACACTTGAAAAGCAATCCTTGGGAAATGTATGCAATATCATATCTAAAAAGATCTTTTATTACTGATAATGCTTAGTTTTCATTTGAGTATTATCAAAGATACTAGAACTATAAGATGGTTCACTTCAAATATTTGTCTGTATTATGAGTTATGAAAATATATGAGTTAGGTCCCCTGAATAGAGCATGCTGAAACTGGCCTGTGATAAGTGATAGGCCAGTAAGCCTACTGACAGTATTGCTAGAGTAATATCCTAGCACTACGTGACTTGATTTATGTTTATTTATGTGAACATGTAGATGTACATCTAGCTAATATGCAGATTGAATTACGCTTTTTCATTTGCATTTAATTCTTGGTCATTTAGATCAAACAGATCCGTCTGTTACCAGCTTTAGTTCAGACAATAACTAAAATTTTGACTTCCATTCACGCATTAGATTCTTGCTGAATCTAGAATCTAATTGTAGTCCTATTATAGTATCTTTGGTCTATAGATGTAGAAATATCTAAGCCCCATTTCATTTACAACATGTCACTCTTCCACCTTGATTTATAACTAATGGTGGTTTTTGATTTAGGTGAAAACACTGTCCTTGGTTCATCTTTGTAAACAAATTGAAAAAGGACAGTCCTTTACAACTTGTTTTGTTAGCAGTTGATTGCAGAGCAAAAATCACCCCTTTTGGCAGTACGATGGGATTGATTCATTGAAAGCGTGTCTACAAAGTTTCGAACTCAAGCTGTGCCAGCATGCTGAATCCAAGGGGCATCACTCTGATTTTTTTCTTAGCTAAAATCTCAAAGTGAATCATCTTATTGTTCTAGTGTCTTGGGTATTAGGTCTTTTTAATATAAATAATTTAAAAGAAAAGAAAGAAGAAAAAAAAGCTGGAAATTCAAGCTATTTTTACAATTTTTGACATAAAATTTTATGTTGTCTTGTTGATTGTAGACCAAAAATTTGCCTATGATGACTTATACTTATATTCGCCCATGAACAGTTTTTTTTTGTGTGTGTCTTTTGAAAGCTTGTTAAATTTTTTTTTCCTCTCTCCTTCTTCCAGGAAAGTGGCTATGTCCTTGGCATCACTGTGATGAATGTGGAAAGCTTTCAGTAACGTTGTGCTCAGAATGCCCAAATTCTTACTGCAGCTCACACGCACCTGGTCATATTTTTGAACTGGATGGCTCTCAGGTATGTTTTGAGCATGAAGATCTACTCGAAGGGGTATCCCACTCTCTGAACATGCAGACAGAAGCTCAGGAGGAGTCCAGCAAATCGGTGAGCGTAGTGGATCAGCCTGGAGCTCCTGAGAAACCTTTATCCAATGAAAGCAATGTGAATGACAGCACTCCTCAGGCTGATCTTTCAAACACACCTGGAAGGACAAATTCCTCAGAGGGAGCCAACTGTAAGCAGAATACCACCCCGGTAACAGAAGTATTGAATCAGGTGCATGGCGGTGATATCCAGGCCACCAGTTCAAATACAGTGGGAGCTAAGCCAGGACTCCTTGTGAGCGCGAAGATGCAAGCTGCCAGAGCAGGACAAAGGCAGAGAGGAAGAGGGAAAGTGAGTGGTGTGTGTAGAACAAAAGCTCGCTACAGGGCCAAGCTTTCCCCTGCCACAAATGCAAAAGACCAGAGTGCTCCTCTTCATGGTAAACCCTCGGCCCTGCTTGCAAGAAAGGCTGCGGCGGTTTCTCCAATGGTGAACGATAGTGACAATGACAGCATTGCTGATCTTGTAATTGACATTTGAGTCTTCTTAAAAGTAATAATTTGCTGAATTTGGGGTAATGTGTTTTATTCTGTCAAAAATTGATTATATAAATAAATGTTTATTTTTATTTCTTTTTTTTGCCTTTTAAGTTTAAGGCTTTTTTTGTTGTTGTTGTCCTTTTACATTTTAAACATGTAAACCCAAACCACTGGTTTATATATAAAGTGTGTGCATTTTATAATAAAAATTAAATTCAGTTTGAATGGATGTCAGAATATCTTTAAAAAAAAATGCCAAAAGTTCGGAATGAGCAAACGTCATTAAATTGTCTTCATTTAATCCATAAACCTCCCCCTCATGTGTGTATCTTCACTCTCTTGGGACACTTCCCGTGTTTTAGACAATGTGGATCCAACCTACTGCAACTTGTGGCCGTGGAATAATCTGACATTCTACTTTGTTTGCCTAATTTTTTGACTGGGGATAATTTTTAATTTCTCTTTTGGCTGTTATATATTATTAAGACACTTAAAAGGAAGTCAGTGAAGTCATGATAAAAAGTTCCTCATGGTAATCACCTGTGTGGTCTACCTGTTTGTAAAGCTGATGTCAGGAGTATTTATGTTTGTGTTTGGTTCAGGAACTTCATTCTCTTGTTCACTACGTGTTTTGATCTGATGTAAACAAAGGTTGTCATTTTATTGAACAATCTTCTTTTGACTGGCTGCTTAAAACTCAGATGTATGTGGTATTCCTATGACAGACTATCGTCCTGTCTAGGAGATGAAGTAAAATCGTCTGTTCCGCTTCACGCTACAGAAACCGGGATAAGCTCTGGCTCTATGGCCCTTTAAGGAACTTTACTTACTATGTGGATATTAATTTGAAGTGATAGTCAAATGCACACATGCCCTTTGTTCAAATCATGTCTAATAGAGAATATTCATTTTTCATCCTTGTAGTCAGAAAAGCTATGTATTGTTGGGTAAAGGCATTTTCATTTCTTTTTTGTTTTATAATATATATAAATGTATTATATATACATTATGTCCGGGTGCCTATATGATTTAATGATTATGGGGACAGCTGAATTGTGTGTGTATTTATCTTCTTTTTTTTCTTTGCTTTTTATGTTTTTGTTTAAAGCGTATTGCATCATCTATGTAAACATTCAATGCAATACGTTTTTAGACTCATGCTTGAAAGTTAGTGAGTAAGAATATTGTTTCATTTTTATGCTTGCTTTTTCAAAAGGCATGATATTATTATTATTATGAATGTTATGTTTTCGTCAGAATAAAAACAGTAGAATTGTTTAATACTGAAGAAATGGAAAGAATTTTTTAGTTTTTCCTCTAATTTCCTTGTGATTATGATTTCATGTTACCATTGGTTGCATCATTTCCAGCCCAAATTTGCTACCAGTATAAGTGAACGGGTTCATCTGTAATATCTGAGCCTTGAAAAAACATGACATTTACAATCTGTGCCTTTAATGTTTTTCTTGTCGTTTTAAATTTTTTCAAATGCAATAATCATCAATCTGCAAAGATGACCACTTTGTAAAGAAACTAGATTTGTTCATTTTCCAATAATGACACTAAGAGTCTTTTAAAAGAAATACTGGATACTGATGTCAGAAGAAATAAGTGTGCATGTAATTATTCTCTTGAAAGGAAAGCACCTACAAAAACAGCTTAATCTATCACTACTATCAGTTTTTCGGACTGACAAGTCTTTATGCTTCTCTTCTAAAATGAGTTGGGACTTACCAGTAACACTTTGAATCGGGTGAGGGGTTCCTTTACTCAAAACTGACATACTTTAATTGTGTTGCACTCTCCCATGCTAATGTATTTCTAAGCACTAGGTTGAAAGATTTTTATGGGTACATGATTTGCTCGTGATGGCCACTATTCAGGGCTGGAATTTGTCTTAGTTTTGTTAGAGCTACATTGCAGGTATTTTATTGTTCACACAGAGGCTTTGCGTCAAAGTTATATAGAATAACATAACTTTTTACAGATAATCATTTTTCAACATTTATAAAATGTCATTGAGAATGAATTTTGTGTGGCTCACTAAATCAGTGGATGAAGAAATACATAAGAATGTAGTACCAAAAAATGTCTGGGTCCTCTGTTGGTTAGTGCTTTTTCTAAGTCGGATGCTTCTTTGTCTTTCAACATGCTTTAACTGCTTGTTTTCTTCATATTGGAGCCAGCCCCTAGATGAATTCTTTTGTGTGTTTCTCTCTTCCTCTCTTTCCTGATGTTGAGTGTTGAACAGATTTTCATGGGACACATTCCATTCCGAGTAAATAATGTTCATTTTTTTTTTATTATAGTTCATGCCCTACATTTTGAAGTTCAATGTGTAGAGTTAATAAAGACACAATATTTTTTTTCTAGCTAAATATTCTTGCACAGAAATGAAATTGACATCCCAAAAAGTTCTTCATTTTTTCCCCACTTACTGTCTGTGCTGACCGTCCACTGATATCCCCAAGTTATTTCTGGAAACTTCTCAGGGTTTTGAAGGAAACTGTATCCAAACGTCATATATTTGAATTTGCCTTTTTTTTTTCCTGATACAAAGCACTTTTTTAATGTCAGCTCTGTATGTTTTTGGTATATTTCCGTTTAATGGAGACATCATGCTCTAGTTCTTTTTAAAATGATAGTCTTTATCGTAGTTAATTTCATTTACTGGTACAGGTGACTCTGGCCAACGCCATTTTCTGAATATGTTAGAATGCTGTAGATCTAGATCATTTGTTCTTTGCTTCAGTCATTCAGTTAAGGTTAAGCATCTTCTTTGAAATTTCAATAAAATGGAACCAGAATGGTGTTGGATAGAAAGATTCTCCACAGCAGGTTTTAACAAAATGAAAGATTCTGCTCAAGAATATCAACTTGATGAGATAAGATATAAAAGATATTTTGTTCCTTAATTGTTGAAGTATGTATCACTGTCACATTTTAAAACTTCAAATTTTTATTTGAGTCTGTACAGAACGCCGTATGATTTTCTTCTTTCTTTTTCATTACATTGCGTAATGTGAATGTGGTTTTAGTCAATAGTGACTGTTTGCCTTACTGTGGGAAAAGAATTCCTGTAAAAAAAATTTTCATGTCACACTGAAAGTAGTGAAAGTGCTAATTCACATCATTTTGCAGTTTGTGACTGTCCAATGTCGTGGGATTTCATCTTCGTCACCGTAATAAACTTCCAATGTTGTTATCTGTACCATCTAAAACATTTAGATTCCTCTATTTATTCCATTTGTTAAATGAAATTACATGTTTCACATTCTCGTGGGTCACGCACATATTTTTTTAAAAGATGTATTTTTCTGTCTTCTGTTTCAAAATCAGTCATTCATTAGTGTTGTTTAATTTTATAACTTTATAAACGTCATTGACTGGAGATATGAACATTTCAGATTTGGTGGTTTTGTCTATTTTCTTCACTGTGCTTGCCTTTTTATCATTTAGAGTGGTGGGTATTTGTTGTTTTTTTTTTATTTTACATACATTTTTGGCTTCATTTTTCAATTAACAAACAAGTCATTTTAATCGGTCGCATAAAGACATTTATTGCTGTGAATAACGAATAACTCACACAATTTGTCATAATTACCCTTCCCTTCCCATCTTGCCAAAATAGGTAACATGGTTCTTCACAGCAAATTGTTCATCCAACTACTTGTGTTGCCACCAGCAACCAACTTAGTGTATTATTAATTTATATCAATCTGTAGGATATGGCTTACAAAACACATCATACACATTAACGTTAAATTCTTCTTTTAAAAAAGTGCACTAACTTGATAATACATTCACTTCTACAACAGAGCGAAGCAGGGACATTGAAGTTTTAAGATTGTAGTTTCGTTAGAGGGTTTCTTTTCTTTTCACATACAAATTTGAAAATTAAATGGGGCAAATATGTATGAAGTAAGTGGGGAATATTTTACAATTTCAAAAGGAAATTGAATTTTTTTTTCATATGGTAATTTGATTGAATAAAGATTTTATAAAAACATTTTACATGTATATTCATTTGTTAATTTTTATTAATTTTTTTTCCTTGTGTCTACCCTTTCCTGTTCTTGTTCACATCATACATTATGCAAATAATTGAAGCCAAAAATTGTTCTGTTCGGAGAGTATAACTGTGGTAAGTGATGCAGAAATATTATATGGTAGTAAAATGTTTGCAAAGTGTAAAACATATAGAATACAAGTAGAAAGGTTGCTTTGAGACAGGAAACTGCAGACTTCTCAATGTACCGTATTTAAAAATATATCAATTTAACAGTCATCTATGTATGTCATGTATATTATATCCGAAGCCTTTTTTCCAGGATGAGTATAATTATTATATGATAGCATTCAATGGAAGTATTTCTGCAAATCATTCTTTTCTCAGTCTCTTTTTCAGATTCATAGGCCCAGTTGATACAATTGTGGTTGCTTGGGGGCATTTTTGTGACTTACAGTCAATGCTAGAGGTGAATAAACATTTTGCAACATTTGTGCATTGTGTGTGTTTGATAATTTCTCTGGTTGGATAGTCAGTACCTTTGGAACATTGTAACTAAGTAACACGTTAATTTAACAAAATAAGCTGTAATGAACTGCACTGCTCTAATTATTTAATTTTTGTATGTTTTACTAAGAGGCTTTGGCTTGAGGAAACACTGAAGCTCGATTGTTTAATAAATAAGGGTAAGAATAATGAGTTGGGTTTTTTAAATACATGTAGTTCTTTGCTGAAAAATGCAATTGCATTCAAAATTTTCAATGAGCTTATTAACTCACTTGTAACCTACTGGTTACTGGAATAAGATATCCTTTGTCTAAATGTACCATAATCTTTTTATCCCACGGACTTGCTGCCACCAGTGAAAGTCACCATCACGAAATCGATTCTCCAAACGTACCGGTATATTATACATGTAGTGAAGTTGTGGACTTGTAAATATCTCAGAGACTTTGCTCCTTTGAGATGTGCTTGTTTTGTGAATGGTGGGAGCCTGTCCTTTTATTATTTTGCTTTCTTTTATTCAACAAGTGCATTACTGAACATATTTCAAAAATTGTATAATTAATCATAATATAGTTCATTTGAAATTGCTATTGGTGTGTTTGCAAATTTGTATTAAATCAGGATTGATTGTAAACAAACAAAAAAAGGAGAGAAGGAAAATAAAGGATTGATATTCTTAGCCATTTTTTTTCTTTTTTGTAAATTTTATTCATAATTGATAAGTGCATTAAACATCAACAAAAAATACTCTTCTCAAGTTCCATTAATAAAGATGAACAGACAACTAATGAATGCAAAAAGTTGATAACGGCAGCAGGGAAGCTGAACAAATCAAATGGAAATCACAATGAAAAATAGCTGTCCTGAAGAACACAAAAGACAAACGAACGTTTCGACAATTGCTGTCTTCAGTTGTTATCAGTTGTTCCCTTCGAAGACAGCAAAATTGTCGAAATGTTGGTTTGTCCTGACCTTGTGTTCCCTTGGGACGGCCATTTAGAAAAATAAAAATCTGATCAAAGCTTCAGGTTCACCACACTGTTGAAGCCTTTTTTTTAATTGAAAGGAAGTTTCTTAAAAATTAAAAAGTATTGGTCCACATAAGTTTGCTTGCACAAAGTCTATTTCCAACTGGAAAAAAAAAGGAGGCAGAAAGCTTTCATCACAAAGCCCATGCAAAATCATTTCTGAAGCAAAGAGTTAGCTCAGAGGCAAATCACTGGTCTTTAAACTGACACAAATGTGGAAACAGGTTCAAATCCCCACAATGGGTAACATGAATTGTGTAAAAAAAAAAGAACAACAAATGGGTTCAAACACACACAGAACCCCTTTAGACAATAGTAACTAGATCTATGGCCCCACGTATTTTAATAAAAGGTTAAACACAAATAAAACTAATCGTAATAACAAAATAAAGAATTAGCAGCGTGAAGGAATTTTTTTCTTCAACATTTAAAAGTACATTGCAATAAAAGCTGTTTTTCTAAACCGCATTAAACTTTTCATAAAAAATATCTGCCTTTTAGCTTGTTTATGTATACTTTTACATATTAACATTGAAATAATATAAAAGACAATCATGACTGCGAAATTCCTTTTCTTTTTTTTTTTTCTCTTCTTCATAAATAAAACGTACATGTAGAAAGTTTATGCCTTGCCTTGATGCAGAGGCAATTGCTGATAAGACTACTCATAAAAAGAAAATAAAGAATTAACAGCGTGAAGGAATTTTCTTCTTCAACATTTAAAAATACATTGCAAGAAATGCTGTTTTTCTAAACCGCATTAAATTTTTCTTAAAAAATATCTGCCTTTTAGTTTGTCTATGAAGAGTTTTACATTAACATTGAAATAATATAAAAGACAATCATAACAGCAAAATTCCTTTTTTTTTTTTCACTTCTTCATAAATAAAAATAAAACAACGTACATGTACATGTAGAAAGTTTATGCCTTGCCTTGATGCGGAGGCAATTGCAGATAAGACTACTCATAATAACAAAAGAAAGAATTAACAGCGTGAAGGAATTTCTTTTCTTCAACATTTAAAAATACATTGGAAGAAATGCTGTTTTTCTAAACCGCGTTAAATTTTTCTTAAAAAATATCTGCCCTTTACTTTTAGTTTGTCTATGAAGAGTTTTACATTATTAAATTGAAATAATATAAAAGACAATCATAACAGCAAAATTCCTTTTTTTTCACTTCTTCATAAATAAAACTGTACGTGTCATGTAGAAAGTTTATGCCTTGCCATGATGCGGAGGCAAGCTGATAAGACTACTCATAATAACAAAATAAAGAATCAACAGCGTGAAGGAATTTCTTTTCTTCAACATTTAAAAATACATTGCCAGAAATGCTGTTTTTTCTAAACCGCATTAAATTTTTCTTTAAAAATATCTGCCTTTTAGTTTGTCTATGTATAGTTTTACATTAACATTGAAATAATATAAAAGACGATCATAACAGCAAAATTCCTTTTTTTTTTTTCCCTTCTTCATAAATAAAAAAATGTACGTGT
>JBDFRD010329923.1:0-10288 GCA_039654405.1 Bullina lineata | reverse complement strand
CTTGGTACTGGATTTTTTGTGAAAGAAAATTGTTAAAAATTCAGAACATTTTAAGATATGAGGAAATCATACCCGAGTTCACTAACAAAACGAAAATGTACAAGCAGCAACACTAATTATAATTAACCTTAATCAGCAGCGTGACCAATATTAATAGTTTTATGGTACAACCTTATCCAATTCTATGGTAAAACTTCAGTTCCCATTATAACGCTCTACAGCACTTAATTAAGTAGTGTCCTGCTCCATAGTTCTATGATACCGATTTAATTCCACAAAACAGATTTTATTTGCACAACTTATCCCTCTACAATTCTTCTTTATCACAAAAAAAAAGCAAACAAAATAAGCCAAAGATCCCACTTTCAAACCAATCAATGACATTGGATATTCA
The DNA here is from genome assembly GCA_039654405.1 of Bullina lineata. Taxonomy (NCBI): domain Eukaryota; kingdom Metazoa; phylum Mollusca; class Gastropoda; family Bullinidae; genus Bullina; species Bullina lineata. The sequence goes on along the minus strand of JBDFRD010329923.1, from coordinate 9,894 downwards.
CAAACATCTTTAAAACTCAAATGATTGTCAGGCAAGTGCTTCCTACACCTAGACAATCTAGATAATTTACTCCCAGTCCTTCAATGCCTACGATGGGTGAATATTTTTTTTTAAACAAACCCATCTACTTACACAATGTAAATCAAGTTCAAAAATCAAATTATTCTCAGATCCTGGTCTACCATAGATCCAATTTTCTAACTCCTGGATTTTCAGTAGAGACAACTATACTGCCCTCCTCCATGTAGGACCTAGACCACCTGTTTCAATGGTACCATCCACCCAAATCCTCTTGTAGTCGCCACAAATTTCACGGTACAACCTCAACAACATCTTCTTCAATGTGCCTCCATCCCCTACCCCAGTCCCCTTCAATACTGTATTCCTACCCTACACCTCACCAACAAAACCATTTCTTCCAACTTTATATTTCTTCCACACCCCCAACTCAACTTCACCCTCTCCATAATATACTAACCCTTTTCTAACTTAATATGACAGACTCTCGTCCTGTCTAGGAGATGAAGAAAAAATCATCTGTTCCGCTTCACGCTACAGAAACCGGAATAAGCTCCAGCTCTATGGGCCTCATCGGCCTTGAAGGAACTTAATTTAACTTAACTTTCTAACTTAACCTTTCCTCCCCCACCTGTCCCTCCTCCTCTTGCTCCTCCTGTCCCCCCCGTACTCACCTCCCTCCATTGTCCTCTGGGCAGTGTCCACCTCTGGTCCAGCTCCTGCTTTGTTGTAAGCTTTGATGGCAATCTTGTACATGGTGTATGGCTTCAGCCCTTCCAGCACCGTGTGCTAAAACACAAACACAAAGTGCATAAGAGAATGGAAAAAGTAGATAAATGCTGCAGGGAAGCTGAACAAAGTAAATGGAAATCACAAGTAAAAAGAGCTATCCAAAAGAATACAAGGACAAACCGAGGTGTCGACAATTTATGTCTTCAAAGCGATCAAATAAGAACAACAAGTCTTGGCTAAGTTTTTGCTTCTTATTCTTTTCCTTCTCCTCTTCTCCTTTCGTGTGACTGTTTAAGTTGTTCTTATTTGTTCCCTTCGAAGACAGAAATTGTCGACACATCAGTTTGTACTTGTTTTCTTCAGGATAGCTCTTTTCACTTGTGATTTCCATTTAAAGAGAATGGAAAGACAAATTGATCAGTATAGTCGTGAGTGTAAGGTAAAAAATCAATAGTTAAAAAAAAAACAACACAGCCTCCAAACATAAAACAATAAAAACCTCAGATTCAAGGCAGAATTATGGTAAGGCATAGTTAGAGAGAATAATGTCTTTTCATCAATTCCGTTTCTTCATGCTCAAGTGAGAGTAATTATAAAATCTTCAAAGTCTGGAAATTATCACTTCCACTCAATAGAAAGGGTAGGGGGTGGGGGGATGCGACAAAACACCAGGACATACACAAGAATAACATAAATGGTGATGCTGAAAAACAGCTACTTTGCAAGCCAGGTAGGTTTACAGCATATTCTATGCTTATAAAAAAATAAAACTACAACAATAAGTTAATTCAAGTTCAATAAAATTGTTTTGATTTACTCACCACCCCCACCTCCTCTTTAAAAAAAAAAAAAAAAAATCAGCATTTAATAGAAACTCAACCTGAGACAAATATGGCTTGAGGAATTTTTTAAAAGATGATGCCAATATGGTATTGGCAACTATAGTAACGAATATACTGCCGCATATTTTGTTTTAAATAATTAACTTTTGTGGAGAAAAAAAAGTATGTAAATAAAGGAGTTATTATCCCCCCCCCCCACTTAATTACACAACTGCCATCTTCTCATCTTCATTAAATGAACATTACGCTTACCCTTCTCACTCTAGTTTCAGTTCCTAACTTACATTTCTGTTCGGGTCATCAATTTCAATGGCTGTCATATCATCATCGGTTTCGCCATAGTTAATCTCAAAGCCTTCCAGTTCCCCGTTGAGAGTTTGCGGTGGAGGCTTTTCCCATTCCAGGGACATTTTGGTGCTGCTCAGAACTGTAACTTGGAAGTGGTACGGGGCTTTCTCAGGAGCTGTGGGATTCAAAAAAATAAAACGGCATTGATTAAAGGAATAAAATGAAACTAAAATCTTATAGCAAAGATTACACAACACACAAATACAGCATTTTAAAACAAAGAAGAGGTTGAGGCAGTTGGCATAAATAAAATAACTATAGGCCTAACCCTATAGGCCAATCCAAAGAGCCAGGTCTTCAAATAAATATTAAAGAATCAGAATCGATCATAGGCCTGATATTACAGAACTCATTTTAAAACTGGACTGCAGAAAAAAAAAATTATTAAAGGAAAGTCCTCATAATCATTTTATATCAAGAGAAATGTATGGGTTTTATCTGTTCTTTTTTTTTTTTTTTTTTACTGTCCATTATGCTGAAATGCTTTCCTGTCAACAGATTTTTGTAAAGTTTGCTGTTCACTATTCAAAATATGCCCACATGCACGTACAGCATACTGGAACATATGCGAGTTGAAAGTGTATATGTGCTTTTTTTGCTTTTCAGTATGTCTTATTTTTTCAATCTGAGCAGTTCATGATGTATGGCCATAAAAGTACTTTGATGTCTCTCTGTGTATAATAACTATCCCTTCTGATTAGAGGCTGTTTGGACAGCGCTTTCTGTAGTTTGAATCCTTGAAGACAGAAATGTCGAGCGCTGGTTTGCTTTTGTATTCATTGGGATAGCTTCTTTTATTTGGCATTTCCTCAGTGTTTGAATTTTTCAGCTTCTCTGCTGCATTCATCCAATTTTTTTTTTGCTTTCACTGGAAGATGCAAATACATGGATTTCCTTTGTTTCCAGGTTAGGTATAAAAAAAAATGCACTGATACAGCCATAATATATCTTGTTATAGTTGCCAAAGATATCCACAATGGCGTTGTGTGCAGAGAAAGTTTGGGAAAAAATTGATTTTGAATGTGGTGTCCACAAGAACATCATTGAGGAATGGAGAGATAAGAAAATAGAAAGATGAAAAAAAGTGAAGTACAACAATTTTTTTTTAAAGAATGCCCATAGGAGATAGGCTATGTTCTGTGAGAAAGTACTCCAATTTCTTAAAAATGAACCAGTGGGGTTATTTCCATTCAAAGTCCTACTAACAGCAAGTTACACATGTACACAAGTTCACTGATGAAGACTGAATACTAAAAGATGAGAAAAGCAGTCTCCCTCCAGCTCCATACCAGCATGCAATGTGAACAGAGTCTGAAAGCAATGAACAAAGTCATACTGGCAGCAAATCACGGGTGAAATGCCCACTAATAGTCAGGCTATAGTGAAACTCATGCTGTTTAAGGAATTTCTTCTTTAAACAAAGCATGTTGGAAGCTTGCACTTCTTTCAAAATAAGTAACAACTAAATTCTTTGATAATGTCAGCTCAAATGCATTGATCACATTTGTTAGCTCTCCTACAATCATTCTAGAGGACAGACATCAACGCAGACATGCCAACTCCATTTAAGGCTTGGAGAAGTCATGGGCTGAACTCGCAGTAAAATGAGGACCCAGAAGAGTAATTTTACTGCATACAAGGATAACGCCAGAAAATGAAGAACGCAACAGCAATGAGATTTAAAAGCACATATCCTTGCCATAATTTGGCCATATTTGCCCGTAAACCGTAATTTCTTACGACTCCCCATAATTTCTTACGGCGAACCCGTAAAGTTGGCATGTCTGTCAATGACTTCAGCGCTTCAGCATCATGTCAAAAGAAAAAAGTGATAAATCTTAATAATAAAACCGTTCAGAGGATCTTAATCTTCTGCTTAAATTACAAGACAAGTCAAAAAACAAACCTTTGGTCGTACTCATTCCATTCATTTTGTTAATGTCTCTTGCTGCTTTCATACTCATTATAAAGATTATTTGCAAACGTTAATGTCCACAACATCAATGATTTCACAATACCGAGTGGCGCATGCAGTAAATACAACATTAAAATAACACATACAAGTGAATTCCCCATAATATGGTAAAAAGGGAAAAAAAGGATTAAAAAATGAAACATGATACAAAAAAACATAAATGGTGCCATACTTTATACTTTAAAAAAAATTTTCTGCATTATATTCTACAATTATAAAGCACAAATCACATAATCAACATAAACAATAAGTGCTTGAAACAAAATAATCAAATAGGACTGAGGAGGTTTCAGTCATGGACATTTTATTGATAAAGCGACAGCAAATAAGACAAACCTAGCTTCTGGCCTTGACAAAGTATCATTATATATAAGGTAGAGGAAACTATTTCTGGTAGTGTCCCTACAATATGAAACTGACAAAACATCTGTTTTTGCAAAATGTTACTGTACAAGACTGAAAACACTTCTGTACTTCACAAAGTATTACTACACAAGACTGAAAACACTTCTGCACTTCACAAAGTATTACTACACAAGACTGAAAACACTTCTGTACTTCACAAAGTATTACTGTACAAGACTGAAAACACTTCTGTACTTCACAAAGTATTACTGTACAAGACTGAAAACACTTCTATACTTCACAAACTATTCCTACATAAGACTGAAAACATTTCTATACTTCACAAAGTATTACTATTCAAGACTGAAAACACTTCTGTACTTCACAAAGTATTACTATACAAGACTGAAAACACGTCTGTACTTCACAAAGTATTACTACACAAGACTGAAAACACGTCTGTACTTCACAAAGTATTACTACACAAGACTGAAAACACTTCTGTACTTCACAAAGTATTACTACACAAGACTGAAAACACTACTTCACAAAGTATTCCTACACAAGACTGAAAACACTTCTTCACAAAGTATTACTACACAAGACTGAAAACACTTCTATACTTCACAAAGTGTAACCATTTATTCTTGAGTGAGCTAGCCTCACAGTAAAGCCTACACGGAGGAAGAGGAGAAGGAGAAGGAAAAAAGAAAAGGAGGATGAGGTAAATGAAGAAGAAAACAAAGTGAAAGAAGTGGAAAAAGAAGATCAGAAATGTAAGAAATGTAAGGTCAAGACAAGGCATCACAATGCCTACCATCTTCATTACACAGACAACAAAACGTATCACTTTGCGCTGAGCCTTTCAGATGGCACAAAAATAAGAGAAGAACCACAACAAGAACACAGACTGTAAAAAAGTAATACAACTGATGAAAAAGTAATCTGTCACATAAAAGGCTTTTCCTCCACCTACAAACGCAACTGTGCTCCACATAAATGTTTTTTTTTAAATACGTATAAGCTTATACAAAGAAGACAAAAATGTACACCTCTGATTTCTTCAGAATGTAAAACAAAGAATACTGACACACCCTTCTAAAATCGTTTAAAAAATTAAAACGGAAAAGAAGATGAAAAGGAAACATTTCCAGAGGCTGACTGGTCATATCAAAAACCATTCTTAGCGTGAATAGAAAAATAAATGCAAAAGATCCAGAAATATTTCTTCAGGTGAACAAAGAAAAAAATATGAATGTGTGCATCTGAAAACAAAATGGACAACAACAAAAAAAAGTATAAAACACAGAAAATAGAAAATGAATTTGCTTTTCTTTAAAAAAGAAAAAAAGAAAATACTAATCACATTGCTTAACTGAGAAAATAAATCCAGGCATCGAAATGGGTGCACAAAAGCTATCCGACTTGAAATTCTTGCGCGTTTTAAATCCTAGACATGCAAGAAGGCATAATTTATTAAAGTGTGAGGCGCTGCCATCAAAAAGCATAGACAAAGCTGGTCATTTCCTCAGCTGTCAAACTTACTTCCTACAGGCACACTGTCTGTTACAGTTGGAACAGTTGCTGAAAAAAGGGAGTCACGTTATCTCGCAAGGCAGAGGCACTTTTGTTTTCCTTTTTAATCATACAAGGTAAATTATTTTGTTTTTTTATTAACTTTTAAAACACTGTCTCTTTTCATGAGAAAACATGGCAAAAGTTTGATCATATAGAATTAATTATAAAAATAAAAGGAAATAAAAAAGCAATTCAAAACAACTGGAAATAAGTACTTACATTCATGCTGGTTTCAATTTTTATAAAAAATGAATAAAATGAAATGACTTTCCTATTACTTTCGTGCAATGCCTACTTTTACAAATTACAACATCCAATATGAAAAAATTATTAGAAAAAATGTTCGAAGTGTAAATCTCTGATTATTTAACGTATAAAATTACTATGCTCATGTAAATCATTTAAAATAGTTCCACAATAAGCTTTGCACTAATTACAGGAAGTTCTTCAGATGTAATGCCTCGCATTCAACTCTTTCACTATTCATTAAAATATTTTTTTTTAAATAAATAAATATCTGATTTTTCTAGACAAGACAACAGCAATGACATAAACATACATCACAGGCTAACGGACTGAAGGCTACATGTAGCAAAAACAGTACCCCAGAGAAAGGTCCATTTACTCTATGTGATAGAACCAATCCCTTTCTACAAACAAAACTGTCCAATAAAATGCACTATTAGCAACTTTGTAACGTTTTAAGGGTTTCATTTCAAATCACATGAAGCTCTTGCAAAAGCAGAGGATCTATCTTGGATTCAAAAGTTGCTCATTTATAATCAAGCTGGCAAAATGCTTCATCATGTCAAGAAAACATTTGTTTCTCTATAAAATAAGAGTATTCATGGTTAAAAAAAATCTAACGGACCAATATCTAACCTTCAAATATATTTTTAATTTAAACACGTTTTTCTCAGATTTACAACTTATAGGAAAGCGGAACCGTCAAATCTAAATACCTTTAATGCACTTCAAAAGAAAAAATAAGGTAAAAAAAATACAATCTGAGATGCAATTTTATTTTCAACAACATTTCTGCAACCCTAAGATTATCAGTTCCTATAAATGAAACATTTTTGTTTTCTTAAGAACTAACTGACTTTCCTCAATTACTGATAAGAGCTTTATTACACAACCCACGCATAATACTGAACAATGAATTTTCTACCTTCCAACCTTCCTATACAGCTCTATACAATGACAAACATGTGTGAGTGATCATGCAGACAAATGTTAACAACTGAATGTTGAACAAATTAATCTTTCAAGAAACAAAACGGGTTCAGAGGGGAAAATGTCTCCCTCAGAAAAGAGTGGGAACAGGATCGTCTCCTGCTGATAACTGCTCAAAAAGAAATCATCCCTAAAGTTCACTGACAAACTGCAGGGGTAATGGCATTTCTTTATTCTACTTTAACATGAAACAATACAGAGAACACCAGCATTACAGGAAAAAAATCATACAAACAAAAGGGAGACACAAACTTTACTTACAATCCATTAGGATTGAACTCATAGTGCTGTTGTCAGCTGATAAGATGGAGTGAGAAAAGGAATTAGGGATTAGTGACTAGGGGGGAAAAGGGAAGTAAAACTGTTCTTTGACTGATGATTATATTCAGAATGAACACTGGGAGGCAAGGCTGCCCAGGGATGAGGCTCATGGGAGCCATAGAGTTGAGAGCATTATTGTGCACAGTTCCTAGAAGCTTCAGAGTTTAACCCTTTCACTGCCAAATTCACCGATGGAGGAAAAGCAATATTTGCTAACTGCCAACATTAATGGTGTTACTTCATTGGATTCCAATTTCAGTCCACTCTGCAATGAACAAAAATTAGCTCTACTCTGAATGTTTTTTTTTGTTTTTTTTAATCAAGTTCTTTTCACAGTTTAATTTTTTTTAAGGATTCAGCACCACATCGCTGGCAGTAAAAGAGTTAAGCACTAGTACAGAGCTACTTCATGTTTTAAGAGGGCAAGATTTAAATGCTTTACTGCAAACAAATCTCATTGAAGCCTCTAACATATTGCAAATATGATTTTGAAGAGAAATTATTAACGTAAGCATCGTTTTCAGTTGCCTTCAAAATAAATAATCAAGTATACTTTTGATTGGGGGAAAAAAAATGTAGAAATGAACACCCTTTCGTTAAATTGGATTATCTAGTGTTTAAGTGTAAATCCAATCTCAAAGTTTTCTTTCAATATTTTCATTTATCAGGATTTTAACATTAGCATAACAAAAGGTTTATAATTAATGTGCCTTAAAATGTAATTAGTTTTATATCAATCAAAATTTGTCAATCCTGGGGCAGCTCATCCCCTCTTGCGCTCAGAAGAGACAAAAAAAAGCTATGGACAAGAGCTTATCCATGTGATACAGACATAATATATTATAGTTACAGATTCATTTTGTATGGTCTACATTTAAAACATGCTATCATAATGAAACATATTTTTTTGTAGTTTTACACTGTTATCAAAATCACAAACATTACTGCAATGTTGGCAAACTTTTTAGTCATGAGTTTAATGTGCTAGTCCTTTCATGTCAAGTTTTTCCTTGAAAAGGTAGTTAGAGAAAAAGTAAAGTTCTACAAATAAGTCTATAACATTACATAGCTGATTCAGTAATAATTTTAAGCAATGTAGTGCCAACGTTACTTATATATTGTTAAAAGTGCAAGATGTAAGCTTTCCCGAAAGTCCAGAATATTAGTTAAAGCACTGGTTGGTAGCCTTCATCCAACATATGAGTACATTACCTTCTTCCTCAGTGTAGAATTCACGGCTCTTGAGACTGGGGACACTCACACCGATGTAATTACGTGCGGCTACATTTAGAACATAGCATGTGTACGGCTTGAGACCCCTGATTGTCCTATTCAGGGAATCTTCACTCACTTCCACTATCTGCACAGGTTGAGGCTTTAGGCAGTGTCTGATGAAGAAGCAATGATCAAGGAGAATGAGAACTCAACAAGTGTGGCAAAAAAAAAAAAGGCTGCCAAATTTGTGACCCTAAGATTCTAGGTTTGAATTTTGGTTTTGGTGGTCTGGCATTTTGTCCTTAGGAAAGGCATTTTGTCCATATTCTTTTGTTCCTGTAGACATGCAGACCGTATGGTGGTATATATTTTGCTAGGGAAGTAAACCTACTGACCATCATCCATCTGAGAGGATAGTAAGTAAAGTTCCTTCAAGGCCTATGAAGCCCATAGAGCCTGAGCTTATCCCTGTTTCAGTCGGACTACAAGGGCCCAGGGTTGGAATCCAGGAGGTAACCATGTTGTATCCTTGGGAAAGACCTTTACACCCTTTTTCCACCCAGGTGGGAATAGGGTACCAGCATATTCTGCTGAGGAAGTAAACCTACGACAGACTAGCATCCTGTCTAGGAGATGATATAGAAATCATCTGTTCCGCTTCACAAATCTGAGAGGATACTTAGTATAATTTACTTTGCTTCATAATACTGAAACATGGATAAGCTCCACTACTTTTGGTCTCACAGGCTTTGAAACAACTTGACTTACTCTCTTAGAACTGAACAGAGCACACGCATGAGGATTTCACCCCTGAGAGTTAACAACTACAAATGTAAACTACATCTTATAAGCATTTCCTAAAAAATTGTGCTTATTAAATAGCAGTTGTGGAAGTGGTGGTGGAGGCTGAAAAATGTGTTCCAGTAAAGAAGAGAGAAAGGAAACATAGATGCTTCAGAGGAGGCAATGGGGAGTGCTCAGGTGATTTGGGTTGCTTTAAGAAAAAGAAGAATTAGAAGAGGATGTTGTTTGCAAAATGTTAGCAGTAAAGGTACAATTAAAATGAGGAGGAGAAGTAGACCATCGCATTGTGCATGTCTGGTTGACAAAGCAGATTTTCTAAGCAGTCCAACAAACTCACCGCACATAAAGTATGTAAGCGTTGATGGGACTGTTGTTGTCTTTTTCACTTCCTTCCCACAACGCCGTGGCCTGCTTTGACTGAATGGAATGAACCTGAGGCCGTCCTGGAGGACTGGGAACATCTGAAAGCAAGGGAGGAAA
>JBDFRD010329813.1:0-10289 GCA_039654405.1 Bullina lineata | reverse complement strand
TTTCAAACAAGTACTTTAATATGACTATTATATCAAGCCTATTTTAGAAAATGGTACTTCAATCTGCTTCAAGCAAGAGGTGCACCTTCATTTGGGAATGAGGGGTTGGTGATCTGATCCTACAAAGACCAAAGACAGAATACCATTCCCCAAAAGTGTGACCAGTCTCAATTAATCCTTTTTTAGCGACTAAGGTTGACGAGTGTTCAACCACTAAGGGAAATCTGGAGCTGGACTTACAGACCATTGGAAGAAAGTAAGATTTCTCTAGTTTCATCAATCTTATGAAAATTTTGTCATGAGGTTTGCTACCTTTCCAGATTTCAGAGATGGACCAGAGCTTGCTTGTGTTTCCTAAACACTGCACAGAGGTTGGAAAGTGGACATTCAGGTCCAAGTCCAAGTAAGACGTCATTTCTCAGAGAGAATTTTTGTAAGGGCTCATCCCGAAAACATTTTCAACCTTTTAAGGCTTTAAGAAATTCTTTTTTCATCGCCTTTCATGAGTCTTTTAAATTACCTCATATTATGGTCACTGCAAATCTCTAAAATCATACCTGGCAAAAATGACACTTTGGGCTGTTTACAATATCCGGGACGCTGAGTTTCTCTGATGTCCTGTAAAAGGCACAAAGGAAACCAATGAATACGTCATGAATCTTCAAAATTTGATAAAAGTAAGACAGCACACGACAAAAAATGCTTCACAGACACGGGTTATTGGCCTAAAACATTCTTCCCTTATAACTGGATTTCTTTTCTTGGTAGATCAGCAGGTTTACTTGTCAAAAACTAATCACTACTCAGAATATTTACTTTTAGCTTTTCAAAAAATTACTTTTCTCTGGGATAAAAATATATATTGGATCCAAAATGAGCAGTTTTAGAGTCTTCCTATATAAGAATAGAAATATTAAGAACCATAATTTCTATACAGAGTTTGACCTTTGAAAAGTACACACCGTACAATGTTGCTCACAGTTGAAGAATAATTTGCCTGAAGACCAGTAATGAAAGTCTCTGTCAGACTCTCTATGCTCGAATCAATACCACCCTGAAGAAGTTGAAGACAATTTAAAATCTTGCTAATATTTGTATAAAATCTGCTTAAAACAACATTCAGTAATTAGATTGCAGCACCATTGGTTAAAATGAATGATTAACATAGTAATCTTATACTAATGCTAATTTTTGCAGTTTACCTACATCTAGCCTTATTAAATGTGTTGTTATGTTTAACTATGAAAAGCAACACTCAAAAATAAGCTGTCAAAACAACTTTCAAACTGTAATTTCTTCATTTTTATGTTTACTTTTTGGACACAAACTGTAGTATTATGACTGTGACCGACAAAACTAATCTCTACATTGTGGGAGGGTGAGTCTGTGGACATAATTAGATACATTAGACTGCAGGTGGAATCAAATGCCAGGCGCCATGGTTGCAGTTTCATTTTGAAAGATGAATGATGGCATAAGAGCTCACAGAGTTCCTGAGGCCCAGGAATACTAAAGAAAAACTGAAATTGAAGCTCTTCCACGTCCCCAAACATGTCGCCTATAGAATATCTGTGAGACAAGACAACTGGTACAAAGCCCTGTCTATGCACTAACGAATCGTCCGTTGTGTTGGTCAAGGAGTGGAAAAAAATTTCGCAGCACCAAGTGGCGATGCTCAATGAATGTATGAAAAGATACTGTGGTGCCTGCATCATTTTCTGAGGTTGCAAGACCCATTATCTTTGCATGTTTTGACTTTTGTAACAGGGCCCCATTTCAGAACAATGAGCATAACCTAGTAGTTTTTGTTCCAAAGTGTGCATTCAGGCATCAAATTTTCTGTAAAAGAACAAACTTGAAACAGCTGTTCTTTTTTATGTTTTCTTTTTCTCTTTTCGGTGCAGTTGAACAAACAAAAAGTAAACATACCCTACTTTTATTTAAGCAGCATATATAATGTCAGTATGATTGTTCATGACCTTAATACCAATAAATAATAAAATGTCTCTAAATCAAAACCACTGACGTGAAATGAGAGCAAAAATAGCAAACCTTGGTCGTGAGGCTGGGTATGAAAACGCTTTCCACATCAAAAAGAGCATTGTACAGAGACAACTCTTTGGCATTCAGATCCCTGGAATTATAATAGTACTGATTAGTTTTCCACTGATTGGGCCACAGGATGACAGTCCAGTTGTGTGTGGATCATTAACTATAGGACTAGGCTCTGGTTTCTTGTTTTTAAATTATATATATTAAATACAGTGGTCTCCGCCTCTTGAGAGACATGATGACTGTGTCCTTAGCCGGAGTGGACTCTTAGATGGATTTCAAAGAAAAGCGATGTTGCAATTGAACAACGCAATTCAAACCTTGGGGATTAAATGGTCACTAACAAATTAATAGAGTGTCACCACTGACCAAATCAATCTGTGACTGGCTTACTTAAATTTTAAACCAATCAAAATCATGACTTATTCCCTGCCAGATTATCCCTGTCTACATTACGTAAAACAATGCAAGATGCTGGTGGCACCTCTCCATAAAATCTAACTCAAAGACCCATCTGGTTCTGATTGCTCACTCAGATGCTGCTTCCACTAGGTAGATCAAAACAGAGTGGTGTTTCATCATGATTGTGAAGTATGGGCAGCTGGGTTGGGTTGAGACTGGGTTGTGGGGTTACACGATGTCGAGACTATAGGGGGTGAGGGTCAGAGAGAACGGGGCTTTGCTTTCCACCACAGCTAGGGCCTAGCCCTAGAACAAAAGCAGGGAGGTTGACAGTGTTTCTTGCGGTTTAGGTGGCGACTATATGTAACATATTTTACAATCACTTTTGGAGATTGTAAGAAATATCTGGGCCCTTTTCTTTGCATATATTTCCTTCTTTAGAACTTCCTCCTTACTTTTACTGTGGTGAAGCTAGAAATATCTGTTAAAATAAGGATTTTCATAAAACAGGAAAACATGAAGTGAAAATAAACTTTATATCAATAGCTTTGAAGAAAAAACAGTTTAAAATGTATCTGGTTATGAGTCTCATGACTGCTTGTTCCCTTGATCTGTTTCACAGCATGTGTGGATATAAGGATATTCTGCAACGACTTATGAAAACTGTTCTTTGCTTTTTTTTTTTTTTTTAATCCTGTTCCAGCTCTGACTTTATTGTTCATTTCACAATAATGTTAAAAAACAAATCTTTAGTTTTTTTAAATGAAATTTACTTTCTGTTCGAGTCATCTCATCAGCTGAATGGACAAGAAATATGTAAAAACTTTCTTTTTCAAACTACCATATATACAACTTTAACTTTGTTATATATCATAAACTCCTAAGAACAACCTTATAAACTCACCTAACAGGTCTAAGAAACAGTATGTCACCATTTCTTTGATCAGCAAAGCCCTAAAGGTAAAAGTAAACAACAAAAACGATAGACATTCTTAAAGCATTATGCTCAAAAAAAAATTAAGTTCCATTTAATCAGAAATAATACATAATTATGAAGTAATTAGGTTCTCAATAAATTAAAAATACTGGAAACAGAAGTTGAAAACATATAGTCTGTAACTTTTGTCTGACAGAAGAAAGTTACCAGTAGTTCACGTATGCTTTATATTACAAATTACAGAATATAAATTTATATGACTAGAAAGTGTCTTAAACTTTTCTGTCACATCCAAACAATAGTCATACACTTAGTTCAAAAAAGTATTACAGTTCCTTATTATTTCATTCAGTAAATCTTGGTTTTAATATCTCCAAATGGAAACACAGGATATTTGATCACGTCATAATAAACAGATGCTAGTCATACTTTCAATTGACAAAAAGTGCATTAACAACAATTTTCTTACTCTCCATTGTTTTCATTATGAAGATGTATCAGTTACCTGGTTATCTCCGAAGTCCCTGTTACAAACTAATACAATGCTTTTAACCCATTCCTTCATCACGATGCCCTGCCCAAGTTGTCTTCCAAATCCCTGATGCTTTTCCCATGATAAAATTGATAGTTATTAGTAGTTGTTAAAAAAATTTTCACTTGATGTGATCAAAAGAATTTCCATACAAGTCTCTTTTCAAAAAGAAAAAAAAAGAATAAGAAACTCACCGTGTTTAAAGACACTTGTGATCCTCTCCCCTGTGAAACATCAGTAAGAATTCGTACAGATAAGCGTGTTGAGCATTCTGCCGTTAAAACTTTGGAGAAGCCCATATTTCTTGCAATATGGACTATCAGCTGATTTCTGGAGAATATAATTGGAAATAATTCATTTCTGGCAAATGATCAACTGAAACTGAATTTTGTGCGTATTCTATAAAGGTTATTTGTGCTCTCATTACTTAACAGTACGCTCCATTCTATTCCAGGACCATTAGCCTATTTCTAATTAATGCAAAGACACAAGAGGGTGGGGGAGAGAGAAAAATAAAAAATCACCATACCTGAGGTTTCGTATAAAATCCTCCTTGCAGGAAATTGATGCCAGACCATTGATAAGCGAAGCTAGTCTTTTACTTAAAACTTCAGAGCGTTGATTCATTTTTCTTGATATTTCTGCAGAATCTCCAACATTTAAGGGTTCACAAACATCAAATCTTTCATTTGATCTTGAGTTCTGTGTTCCATGATCATTTATAGTCAGACCCATCTCCAGACTTGTTATATAGCATGAATACCCATAGGACAGCATTAACCGAGTCACCTTCTCTGTGATAGTCTTTTTCTCTTCACTGGATACAGACAAAATGCTGCATTCTGAGAACAATACAAAGCCACACATTCAATGTTGATATACAATCAAGTAGTTATAACAAAATCATACCGGTAATTCAAAACAGTTTTAGTTGTTTTTTTACTTTACAAAAAATATGCTTACTTCACATTCCCCTCTATCAACAATTGCTTTCTTTTTATTTCTCATCCTATTACCTTACTTTTCATGGGTCAATGGATGAATGGACAGGCCATTTTTCATATTTCTTACTGTCAAACAGTAAAGCCATAATATAGATCTATCCAAAATAATGTTGAACAATACGTGGCAAATGTAAAAAAAATAAAATAATAGTGAAATTAATTGGATTGACATAAAAACTATACTACTAGTTGAGAGCTACACAAGCATGCACAAATTAATTCAGAGACTAAAAATAGAATATTGTCATAATTTTAGATCAAACTGTTGAAACTTGGTACCTTTTTGAAGGTTAGATATTCCAAAGAGCTCAGTAACATTTTAAATGAATTCTTTACTTTTGAGCAACTTAGGCACTGGCAAAGATATCAATAGAATCAAATCAACTGATGAAGACCCCATCAGCAAGTCAGATTGACTTTCAGAATTACAGTTAACATACTTTTAAGCTGATTTTGTTTTTATTTCAAATACCCCCAGTGCAACTTTATGAAATACTGATATATTAGAATTTTTCTGTCGATTGTATAATAAAAAAGAAAAAAAGATTAAAGGTAAATACCATCAACATAAAGAATTGTTGGTGTGAATCTTAGCTTCTTGTGTGCTCTTTCACTTAAGCCCTGAAAATAAAAGAGAGGGAAACAGTACAAATAAAACATACAAAAACAATTTTTTTAAATACATGTAGCAGAATTATGATTTTATTTCAATTCATATGTGAAATGGAGGTTTCCTTGCTCCAGAAAATGTTTAAGACAGCAACAATTTAATTGCAAAAATATTTTATTTTTCTTTTGCACATAAAAAAGTGTCTTGAGACGAATTATTTTATTTTGTCAAAGTTCTGAGGACGTATCAAAGCTGACCTTGTCCAGGGTCCGGGTCTAGGCTAGTCTTTCTATACAATAAAATCTTGCAATATAAAAAAAGAAAAAGAAAAAAAGAATCCATTTTTTTTTTAGCCGACAAGTCCTAACATAATGTTAAAAATAAATGAGAAATATGTAAATAAAAAAGGAACAATACACCATTGTTTACACCATGAATCTAACATTCACATTACAGAAAATAATTTAGCTGTATTACAGAAGAATGATCATGATTGTAATATTTTAGTTACTTACATCATTTATTAGATGGAGTAAAGCTGCAGAATTAGCTCCGCCTGAAAATGCCACTAAAACTTTATCCCCATCCCGAATAAGCTTGGATTTTCCAATGGCTGATCGAAATTTGTGGATTACGTATACCTGAAAGCAAGATCTGTGAAGAGACACGGAAAATAAAAAGACAATAAGTGAATATATTTAATAATATATAGGGCAAATTTTTAACTATAACATTTCACAGACTAAGGTAAAAAAAAAAAAAAAAATCTCCCAAACAACTTTGTTTACATTGATCCTGAATTGAAAAAAATGCAATAATATAATTTAATATGATTGTTTTTTTATAGATATGTATATATATATACAGTCGAGCATGATTATCTCGAACAAAGCCTTTGGTCGCGTATTTATTTCTCGATTTTCTTTGTATTCCTATCACAAACAAATTTTCTCTCCATCGGTGGAAAGCCAACGTAAAATAACCCCAGAGTCATCACTTAGATCTAGATACAGTTTTCCTGTTGGGCCGGCGAGTGACTAGGCAAGCCTACAGAAGACAGAGCTGCTCTGCTGAAACTCTGGGTTGGTCAGGCACCTAGAATCTGGCTTGGGCCTAGATTTAGTTTGTGCGTCACGCTGCGTGCTTGAATCTTAATGCAACACGTTTTACTCAAACAAAATGAAGCTTCCCCAAAGAATTTGAGTTAATCATTGCTTTCTACGATACTTAAGAATCTCAAAAATAATTACAATTTTCACACTGTGACACTTTACACATTGTTCAGCCTAACATTATCAGCTCAATGTTGTACTAAGTACAGTCCAACACGCATTCGTCGAACTCACAGATTCCCTAACTTTTTCCCTTTATTTTCTTAGTATTTAGTTCACACATTCCTTGAAGCTGTTCACGGATTTCTCGAACAAAATTTTCCAGCTAACCGTTGTATTGGGGAAGTTTCCTGTTTCCGTTCCTTTCTTCAAGGCCAACAAAACGCCCAAATCATTGAGCAGTTCAATGTGCTAGAAGTTCTGAAAGTTACAAAACCAGGCGCAAAGACCTAGTCATGTTTGTGAACGTAGGCTAATGTCATTTTGAAGCTTGCAGCAATTTATTAGCCTATGTTGCGTTACCCACCACCAATTCCAGCTTCACACCCAGTCCATGAGCTGCGAGGCTTGTGATTGCGAATGAAATAAAACTAACTGGTGTGTGAAAGACAGCGTTATTGCAATTTAACTTTGCACCTCCGCCCCCTCCCTTCCATTTTTGCCTGCCTGGCAAAAGCATTGAATGAAATCTCAAATTGCCACCGACTAGCTTAGGCCCAATTGTGCCTTCCATTCTATCCCATCCAATCATATGCTTTGTATTTTGGACGAACAACAATTCAATGGCCAATCACAAACTTACAAAGGCAAAGAGTGTATAAACATCATAAAATTAGACTTATGCCTAGGGTTGCTGATGTGATTGGGATTGAGATGTAATAAAGTTTAACTGCCTATTCCGTTTCCATGCAAAATTCTTTCTCCGCTCTCTGGTTGTCTCCTTTGACAAATTGGTATTTCACTTCTTATTTATTGATATCATTCCAAGAGCAATTTTTTTATCAATCCACGGAGTTCGACAAGTACATATTGAACTGAATACATTTTACAAAAGTTATCAAATTTTTTAATGAATTCTTTTAATGACCTATTAAAGTTTTCATTTCAATACCTATAATGGCTCTATGAATCCTTGACATCTTTAAATTAATGAAACATTTTGTTAAAATGACTAACAACATGTAACTCTCATCAATTAAATAATAATAAAAAAACCACATAAAAAATCCCAAGATTGTGGTGCAGTAGCTGAATGGTCAGAGTGTTGGACTCCTAATCCCAGGTTCTAGTGTTTGAATCTGGGAGGTGACCATGTCATGTCCTTGGGAAAGACACTTTACACCATTTTTCCTCTCCCCACCCAGGTGCGAACTGGGTACTGGCATATTCTGCTCGGGAAATAAACCTACGACAGAGTAGCGTCCTGTTTAGGAAATGAAATAAAATTCTGTTCCGCTTCACGCTACCGAAAACAGGATAAGCTCCGGCTCTATGGACCTCATTGGCCTTGAAAGAAATTTACTTTTTTTTTTACTTTACATGTATCTCACAATGCTTTTCAACCAATGACGTGATCATATTGAATAATATCCAACAGTTCTGGGTCCAAATTGGAATGACACATAATTTTAACTCGTGGGCACACTATAAAAGACAATGTAAAAAAGAAAATCTACCTCCGTTTTATCAAAAATGGACTTGCTGGTCTTTTGTCATGAGTACCCCTCCCCACCCCCTCTTTTTTTCAGGTCATCTTGCTTTCTTTCTTTACCGCATTTTTTTTTCATTCTTGTTTTGCATCCTACCTACGTCATCATTCGTTTCTTTTCTTACATGTGTGCCTATTTTTCATACTCTCTTGTCTCTCCCACCCCACCCCAACCGCCATCAACAACACCAGCAACACTATAACAACCACCACTAGCAGGACCACTAATATCCCACTAATATCATCATCACCACTGCTACCTTCACCACTACCATCACCTAACCACCATTACCATCAGCATTCCACCCATACCATCATCATCATCACTACCAAAAAAGCAACACTAGCAAGTGCAGAGGTGCCAGCAGCAATAACAACAACAGCAGCAAAATCACAAATTAAACCAACGCTTCATCCATTCATTCATACAACCACCACACCTCCACTCATTCATACAACCACCACACCTCCATTCATTCATACAACCACCACACCTCCATCCATTCATACAACCACCACACCTCCATCCATTCATACAACCACCACACCTCCATCCATCCATTCATACAACCACCACACCTCCATCCATTCATACAACCACCACACCTCCATCCATTCGTACAACCACCACACCTCCATCCATTCAACAAGTTTTCAGCGCTGTAAAGGATGGACCAAATGTTATCAGACAAGAAATTCCTGGCGCCTCTGTTGTTTTTTTTCCAGGAATCACTCGAAGCTTTGGCTTTTCTTTTCTTCTTTTAGCCCAGAACAAGAAGCAGACGTGCCTCACTCATCTGATCACACAGGAATACATGTTCAGGGCCACATGCTAAGTACATGGAATACATGTTCAGGGCCACATGCTAAATACATGGAATACATGTTCAGGGCCACATGCTAAATACATGGAATACATGTTCAGGGCCACATGCTAAGTACATGGAACTTCTCACATGCATTTACTCACCTCCAGAGTTAGATAAGAGCGAGTAGACTGAGAAATAGAGAGAAGGGAGCAGAGAGGGATAGAGATAAAAAAAAAATGAAAGAGACGAAAATATGTGATATTATATGATACAAAAATTAACTTGGCAGAACAACAGATAGATAGATCGATAGACAGATAGACATAGAGACAAATAGGTGGACGGACAAACTAGATAGATAAATAGAAATGCAGACCGACAGGCAGACAAGCAAAAAGAAAGAGAAAGAGGGAAAGAAATACGGAGAGAAAGATAGATATTCCTTCTTGCTGGCCCCCAGAGAATGAGCGAGGCCAACGTTGCGAGTGTTTTTATCTGGAGATTATCTTTTGTGTGGGCGGAGTGTTTGGGGCAGAAATAACGGTCTAGGATGAATCAGTGACGAGGTACTGAGGGCGCAGACAGAGGGGCAGAGCCTTCAGTAAACACACACACAGAGCTTCATTCAAGTACCTGGCCCCATTCTGGCCCTTGGGGGGAAGTAGGGGAAAGGTCAAAGGTCAAAGGCCACGTTTTTTAATGCTCCTGTGTTTAAATGTGACTTATTTAGTAAGTTGACACAAAATGCATTGCTTTATGTGTTTCCTCCATTCGATGGAGTTTTGCAAATGCCGCCGCATTCGGCGATTCTTTATCTTTTTTTTTCGGGAGAGGGATCTCTATAGAGAGCTCCCCCCCCCCCCCCCACACACACACACGCACACACACACGCACACACACACACACACACACACAAACACACACACACACACATACACACACACACACACATCTCTGTCCGGATCAAGTGTATCAGATTCCCTGTCATAAAGCGTTGTTCCACCTTCTGATAACCACAGCAGCTACAACTGCAGCATCTCTAGCTCAAACTGAGGATTTGGCTGCAAGCTTTATCTACCTTTCATTTCTTACCTTTTTTGTGAGCGTCTAGAAAGAACGCCCC
>JBDFRD010329705.1:0-10289 GCA_039654405.1 Bullina lineata | reverse complement strand
CAGTCCAGTTCAATTCCCCAGTCAAGACCTAGACGATCTGGCATTATACAGTCCAGTTCAATTCCCCAGTCAAGACCCAGACGATCTGGCATTATACAGTCCAGTTCAATTCCATAGTCAAGACCTAGACGATTTGGCATTATGCAGTACAGTTCAATTCCAGATCTAGGGTAGTTTGCATCCTTGAACCCAATCAAGCTCCAAGTTCAGGCTAATTCATTTACTGCAGTTCAAAGTACATGTATTATCATAACTTTAATACGTTGTGTAAATATGTCAACAAATACAGGACTAAGATGATTGGTCCTGCCAATATTTCTTAAGCAAATGTAGTTAAATCAAAAATGTTCACAGCTTTTTCCCATGTTTCCAAAGTTGGCTTCATACATTAATGGTTTTTTTTTAATGGATTTTTTCCCCAAAAAATATAAGTTTGAAATTCACATTCGAACTCTAGAACCAGACTGACTATGAACCTGATCACCACTGAGTATTTGTTATTATTTCATAATAAAAATCCAGTCTTTCAAAGCTGTTTTGGAATGCTGACTTCTATACTGTAAAGCATCGACAAAACCTCTCATAAAATAAGAGATTGGCAAATGTTAAGCCTTAAGATTTTTCTTATTTCCATTGATTCAAAAGTAGAGATCTATTTAATATTAATATATATGAGTACAGACAGACAGAAATATCTGAGATTTTCAAGACTTCAAACCTTACTGAAGTTCTTGTTTTTACAAGAAATTTCCAGGTCATGGAAATAAAACTACACGAGGAAAACACAATCTCATTTATTTTTAAATTAATAGGACCATTCTTCACAATCCCCACCAGATTACAAAAACGATCAGTCTGACATTAAAGTTAAGTGTACAAAAATGAATTGCAGTTATCACTTTATGAACCAACACAGTACACAAACCTATCTAACTAGTAAAAAAGTGGCACTTAATTATTGAGGTAAAAAAAGAAGCTGTGTCTTAAAT
Organism: Bullina lineata; assembly: GCA_039654405.1. Lineage (NCBI taxonomy): Eukaryota > Metazoa > Mollusca > Gastropoda > Bullinidae > Bullina > Bullina lineata. The sequence goes on along the minus strand of JBDFRD010329705.1, from coordinate 9,300 downwards.
CATCATAAAGGTTTACATGAGGGCTTCCTTCCTTCCATAATGTCTCGAACATCATCCAGAGAGCTTTCTGCACTGGCAATAAAATCTCCAACACTGCAGGCTGGATACGTAGAGACGGTGAACCCTAGACGGTCATCCTCAATGCTGTATCCTGTGGGGGATGGAGGGATGGGGGAGGGGTGAATTTGGAAAAGAATGAGTATACAATTATTATTATCATCAATTCAAGAGCAAAAATAACTCCGTCATTGAAGTCTTTTATTCTTTCGTGCCTGTCTTTTTTCTTTTCGTCTTCTCCATTTTTGTTTCATTATTCCATGTTTTCTTTTTTTTTTTTTTACTTTTCTGATTAAAAACGCTTCAACCAAGAGTTATCCAAGCCTTGTCTCAGCATTTTTCGATTATCTGCATGTGTTCAAGTTATTCAGACAAAAACATCCCAGAAAACGTGTCTGCAAGAATTACATAATATGGTTCACTTCAAGTGTAAATTTCAGGATTTTGTTTTCACTCCTCACAATTTGTATGTTTCAACAATGTTTTTGGACAAATTAAACAAATTTTATCATGGAGAAGAAACCAAGTTCATTTTGATATCATCAATCCACTCACAACACTACCATTCCACAAGGATATCTTTCAAGATTTCCTGAATTCTGTGGAAAATCATTACAGGTCTACTTTTTCTAGACTCTTAATCCAAGGGTCCAGGGCTCGAATCCGGGAGGCAACTGTGTTGTGTCCCTGGAAAAGACCCTTTACACCATTTTTCCTCTCATCACCCAGGTGCGAATAGGGTACTGGTATATTTTGCGGGGGAAGTAAGCCTACAACAGACTCACGTCCTGTCTAGGAGTTGATGTAAAAAAATTATCTGATCCGCTTCACACTCCCAAAACCGGGATAAGCTCCAGCTCTATGGGCCTCATTGGCCTTGAAGGAACTTTACTACTATGTGAGTGTGAGCATGACACTAGTTGCTGGGTTTTTTCAACCACCAAGAAGTGGCAACAACAATATGAGACCTTGAGCACTGTGCCAGTCCCCACAAATTTACTCACCTACACCGAACCCATCAGGTGTAACAGCAGCAAATCCCCCAATCATGACTGCTGGGGAGGACAAAGTTGAGGTAGACAGGATGATATGATTGAGGTTCTTGTACGCAGGGTGGGTAAACATTGGCACGTTCAAATTCCTCATCTCTGCCAGGTGCTTCAGAAAGAACAAGTGGCGATCAAACCCTTGACCTGTGTTCAATAGAAAAAGAACAAGAAAAAAAATTTATACTTTGATTAGTATTGCTGTCTCATAACAAATGCTTAAGACTTTGACTTACTTGACTTATGCCTCTTGATTCCTTAAGGAACATAGGGCTGCAAAATGCTTAAGAAGGATACTGAAAATATTTTGGCTGAAAAGGGCAACAAATATAGAAGTTTTAAACCAATCAGGGTTGCAGCCCCTGACCGATATCATCACTCATCGTTGGCGGAGATGGATTGGTCATATCAATAGAATGAACATGGACTCCATTGCCAGAACAGCCTTCAGATGGATGCTTGCTGGGTGCAGAAAGAGAGGTCGACTGATGGAGACTTAGCAAAGGAAATGCGTACTGTGGGTTGGGGTTGGGAAAGGATTGCGAAGCTTGCTTCAAATAGGGACTAGTGGCATTCTTTTTTGATGGCCTATGTGCTGACACAGCACAATGAGAACAATATATATAATATTGCCTTTGCCTAGCACACTGATTACCTTTTTTTTCTTTCATTCCCTCTTTCACTGAATTCAAAGTCATTTGGCTTTGCCGCAATTACAGCATTCCTTGGTCAACACAAGAAAAAGTGTAAAGTGTATGGATAATGTCCGAGCGAAAATTCATCAAACACTAAAAGCATTACTGCTTCAAAGGAAACAAAAAAACTTCACTTCTGCAAGTGCAAAAATATAAAAAAAACATCACATTTTTGTTAGCTTTGAAACCGCGGACAACCTGAAGGAATCAGATCTGTTTACCTAGAGCTGCCTCCTTGGTGAGCTGACCGTGCAAGGTGGAGCATTGCCTCATGCCTTCCATCATATCTTCAACACTTCCCTGAGGCCCGGCTTTCCCATAGAGTCGCTCACACATCGCTTTAGTGGCCATGGTGCACGGCCGCACTGTTTCTGTGCGTCCATGCTTGAATGCTGAAGTACTGCATGACTCGTATGTGCCTACGTTCTTGCCATACATACGATAATGTGTCATCTGTCAAAGTAAAAGACATCAGTAATTTAAATTGCCTATGAAATTATTCAAATATAAGCTTTTTTCTGAAACTGAACACAAGTGCATTAAAGTGTTTAAACGCATTCTGTTTTCAAAAAAGTGATAAAGATGCATTTAAAGAAAATTTTCTCAGTTTGTGAGCGTTTACTGAGAAGGTAAAATCAGCAACTTATTTTAATTTTGTAATTGTTTGAACTTCTGACAGACAGAGAATTTTTTTCTAGGCTTTTATAACAAGTTAAATGGGTCACATACGAGGAAAAGGAAAAAAAATATAATTGAACAAATTTCCAACAAATATTCAGAAATAAAATAACAAAAATGCTTCATATCACGGGGCAAAAAAAAACAAACAAACATAACAATATCTCAATTGACTAGGTAGCGGACGAATAAAGAGGCCTAAGAACTATCTAAATTGGTTATAACCTTTTTTGTATCCAGATTTAAAATGGCAGATTGTAGTTGCCCCCAAAACTGTAACAACCAGGAGGACCCGTGTCTTATTTGGATATCAGTGTCCAAAATTTTTTAATTTCTTTCTCGTGCTCTTCTTGGGCTCTCAGTTTGAATTGGTAAACTACATGATTGGGTGGCGCGGTGGTCGAATGGTTAGAGCATTGGAGTCCTAATCCAAGGGTCCAGGGTTCAAATCTGGGAGGTGACCATGATGGATCCTTGGGAAAGACACTTTACACCACTTTTCCTCTCCCACCCAGGTGCGAATTGAGTACTGGCATATTTTGCTGGGGAAGTAAACCTACGACAAACAAGCGTCCTGTCTACGAGATGAAGTAAAAATCATCTGCTCTGCTTCATGCTACAGAAACCGGGATAAGCTCCAGCTCTATGGGCATCATTGGCCATGAAGGAACTTTACTTTTTTGACCCAACAGGTTCATGGCATAAAGCAAGTGCAGACACTGATACTTATTGAAGTAGAATCATTGGATCAATTTGAGTTGCAACAGGTTTTGAACTACACACATCTTGGTTCAGGCCAAGCTTGCTGCCATGGAGAATTACACCATGCTGACCACTCTCATTTCTCATTCTTTTCTTCTTTTTCTTCTCCTTTATTCTTTCCTGCCAAGTTAAAGCGTTGATAACATGTATGCTTCCACATGGCCAGTATACGAAACCTTGGAACAGTGGTTCTCCAACTTAAAAAAAACTGTATGTGGTAGTCTCCTTACAATGTTTTTGATGATTCGCAACCCCTTTCAAATTAAGTACAATGAACATGACACATGTATTTGGTTAACAAGTACATTAAAAAATGACACACATTATACATGGCTCGTTCATTTGATTGAAAATGGCATAACATGTCTATAATTTGACACTATAACACTTTAAACACAACACAATACTTCTCAGTTTCATTAAAACATCAACAAGAATAGACTTACACTCACCAAAATTGAAAACTCAATGTCCCCTTCACAATCCCACTAAAATCGTTCCATGACTCCTGATCCCAGTTTGAGAACCACTGCTCTAGAAATGCGTACCTATACTTTTCTCACCTGAATTACCAGCTGCATCACTGTCTAGAAATCCATACATGTACTTTTTTGTCACCTGAATTACCAGCTGCATCAAAGAGTCTAGAAATCCGTACCTGTACTTTTCTCACCTGAATTACCAGCTGCATTACAGAGTCGGGACTGAGCTTTGCCTTTTTCACCAGCTTCTTGTTGAAGCCTTCATAGTTCAAGAAATTTGTGTCTAAAGAGCCCGTCGCTTCATCAAACCTTTCTTTGGCTTTCCTAATAGTGTCTTTAATGAAAGGGTCAAGTGTAAAATCTGCAACAGGATAAGAGAAATAGATATGAGATCTTTATCACCTTCACATAATTTTCCTCCAAATTTCAAGACTCAGACAGTTTTATATATATATATATATATGTATATACAATGCACTTATTCTAAAATGATAAGCTGGTCAAATTGAAGCTAAAATTCTTTCAAGGCGTAAGGCCAAAACAGCTGGAGCTTATCCCAATTTCAATAGTGTGAAGTGGAACAGATTATATGAGACCTCATTTTAGATAGCAAAAGCCAGGCAAACACCGTAATTTTATTGTGCAATTAGTATAACATCTTTAAATTAATATATGAAAACAGATCATCAAACTTTACTTAACCCTTTAATGCTCTGCTAGGAACTGTTCCGGACTGCTACATGTTATATGCCCAGAGTGGTTCCAGGTCTACATCGTCAGCAGTTCTCCAGTAAAACAGAAAATCCAATAAAAGTGTTTTTTTTCTTATCGTTGTTATGCCCCTTGAATGCTTGGAGATTTTTAACATTTACACTGGAAGAATTTTTTTCCTTCATTATTTATGCTCGACTGAAGGGGTTAAAGATCATGATTTATATGTATAATGCATGTTCAGATGTTCCCAAATTTCCCTGGAATACTTCGTCTTAAAACAAACTCAAGGAATAATAAGCAAAAGCATTTCAGAGTTGCTTTTCGTCAGGTAGCTCTACACCCTTCTTCCTTCAAACCCAGCCATAGAAAACTGCATTTACTCAACCCAGAAACAGCCACAGAAAACCTGTTACTTCCGCACAACAGCACTTGGCTGAAGGGAAGAGACCATAATTCCACTGGGAAGACATAATCACCAATGAACAAGAAACAAGACAGTTTCCACACTGTTTGTGTTTACCTAGCCTCTGCACCCTTCGAGCTGAATTAGCATTCTCTGATGGTTTCATGTCTGGATGGACCTTTGCCTTCTCTGTTGCGTCCTTGAAAACCTCATTGAAATACCTCAGGACAGCCACACCGTCCCCCCAGGCATGCTCAAAGTGGACAGCAGTGGAGCCATTCTGATCAATCATCAGCTGGAAGCTCTTATCAAACCACCTGCAAGCAGCAGTAAGAAACAAACATTGCTTTTCTTTTTTTTTTTAAACCTTTAACCATTTTAGTATTTTTTTTATTGACAAAAAATATAAACACTCTTTATCATTTTTTAAATCTTTTCCTCAATGAAAAAATATGTACCATACTGGAAGCCTTTAACTCTTTGAGTACCAGATATCTATAAGGACGTACAGTAATTCAATATAGATCCTGTTTACAGTCAAAGTACTAATACTAGCCTACACAAACTATCAGTGTGTTTGGAAATGAGTAGGTCTACTGTATTATACAATCCATGTATTATTACACTCCTCATTGCTTTAAAAGTAATCCTAACATCCTGATGAGTTTCAAAGAGCAAGAAAGTGTGTGATCAGGAAGATTTTAAAAATATGTACACAGAAAACAAAGAGTTAAAAACAGAGAAACAGGCCTTCCTTGAAAAAAAAACAAACAGAATGCTAATTTGGAAGTGAAAAACCTTAAGAAGTTATCATTAATAATGAATAATAATAAAACAACATCTATAAAACCAGCTGGACTGAGCTGTAAATCAACAAGCACACTTACAGCATTATCTGCAAATGGATATCACAAGGAAAAATGGCTATCCCGAAGAACACAAAGACAAACCAACATGTCGACAATTACAGTGGAATCCGCAAGAAGTCACCTCGCTTGAAGTCAACTTCAGCTTAAAGTCAACACCTCGCAGCCGTCCCGTTTTGTTCCTTCTTTATTTAAGTAACTTTTTTCTGATAAAGTCGACGGCCTCAGCGCTATTTTCGCTTAAAGTCAACACCATGTGGCCGAATTAAAAGGTGAAATCATTGAAAAAGAGAGAGAGAGAGAAAGAGAAGTGAGTAGTGCAGGGGTGGGTAGGAGAGAGTGCTTCCCCGCGGTATTTTCCACAACCGTTGGTCTCGTATAGCGCAACTAGATATTATCTAGATCGAGTTCACACTATTCGCTACTACTACATGTACTTTGCTTTGCTGGTCGGCTGGTCTGGTGATTGTTTAAACGAGGGAATCTCTGATCGGTCTTTCCCTGATACCTATCAAATGCTGGTGGCTTCTAATCAGGGAAACTTTCTCCACACTAATTTGTCATAGAGTTTACGCCGCTGTCCATCCCAGATACCAGGGGAATTTGTTTTTCACACTAATTCGTCATAATTCGCTGTGTGTCTGAGACCAAAGGAGACCAGTCAACCCTTCTCGATGTTTCTTCAAATCAAACGAGGCTGTCAATCAGATAAAAATTCCACCTCTAACTGCTGAACAAAAATTGGGAATTTAACAGTTTTTGAATAGGCTGGGGGGATTAGGGCTTGAAGTGGTCAAGGGGCTGACCGATGAATATTAGCCAATGAAATTTTAGTATTTTGTTTCCCCGGGAAAATGTTTTCGAGGTCAGTATGGATCGATAAAGACGTTAGCCTGTTAGTGGCTTTGCTCAAACGCACTTCGCCTGTACAGTGAAACAATTGGACTCATTAAGTTCACAACTTCCGTTTCACCGCTTACCATTCACCAGGGTAATGCTAACAAGGGACAAAGTCCAATCGCACCTGTTTTTATTATCTTTGGGTTTTGTCCCCTGAAAATGGATAAAGTCAACCTTGCTTGAAGTCAACACTTTTTTTCAGTCCTGAGGTGTTGACTTTATCTGGATTCCACTGTACTGTAAACGAGAAAAAAGTTGCTCCCTTTGAAGACAGTAATTTTTGTCCTTTTTCCATGTGATTTCCATTTGCACTGTTCAGCTTCTCTGCAGTCTTTATCTACTTAGAGCATCACCTGTTCACTCCATCTCCATACAGGAAATTGTTTCCCATGTCAACAAAATTGTCAGGCTTGTAGTCATCTAGACACAAGGCAAAGAAGGCACCTTCTATAAGGCGTAGCTTGACTTCATTGTCTGGATCTGATGGAAAGACAGACAATCCAAATAAAACGTTGAAGAATTTCAAGTCAAAAGTTCTTGCTCATCTTACTTTACACCCTTAAGAAGAAATGAATTGGAAAACATATTATAAAAAGGAAATGGAAAGAAATTTTACCATAGATACAGAAGAATAGAGCGCAACATCAGAAACAACTGAAAGAAATCATTCTTGTAATTACACTTTGGAAGTTTAATAGATGCTGTGGGATACACATATATTTCTATTCTATAATTTGCTCATGAAAAGTGAATTACCAGTACTCAAAGAACAAAGGGGACTCTGTCAGTATCCTCCATCACCACCTACACTGAAAGGAAAATGTATCTCCCATGCCATCACCAATGAAACTTACTGGGAGCAAAAGAATGAATGAATTAATCAATCAATCTATTACTCATCAATTATCTAATAGATTAATCAACTTATAAATTAACTAACTCATAGATTAATTACCAAATTAATTAATAAATTGATTTTTTAAATGGCTTTAAGAACTGTGACAAAAAATTAAGGAAAAAAAAGGAGGAAAATAACTCACCTGCATTGATCAGCTGAACCCGTGCCCTGGTCCAAACGTCCCTGAACTCAGAGGTCAAGGTTGTAACAGGGAACTCTGGAGGTGGCGTGTTGTCATTCAGTATGTAGGACAGGTGAGAAAGGACGTCCGACTCTGAAATGATGTTTCCTGAATTGGAAGAAGAAAAAGAGAAATAGTTGGATACATTAAAAATCTTTTCAAGCCTTCTCAAAGCATGCAAAACCCTTTTTTATATTTAAGAGAAATTAAACATTTCACAAGAAAATTTTGAAATATCACGTTTATTTTTCTAAATAATAAAAATAAAATCCTGTGCATGCTTTTGAAAGAATGAATTAGTCTACTTTTATTAGACAGACAGTAATGATTAAATGAAATGTCAGACACTACAAGTCATTAAAGGAAGACTCATAAAGGACAGGTAGTTGTAAGGGTAATTTAAGAATGATTGAAGTGCATTAGCAATACTTGATGGCTTGGTACCAACACAATAGAGAGGCTTAAAGTAATTATCAACAGTGAGTCATTAAGCCTCTGCATGTGACATGATTATATTATTTCTGCTCGAGTCTCCATATCCCCCTCATGACAACTATTGTGTGATGGCGAAATGGTCAGAGCATCGGACATGCAGTCAGTGTGTATAGGGATCGAATCTTGTTATCAATCATGTTGTATCTTTGGAAAAGATACTTGCAAATTCTTCAACTAAGCAGCCAGTAAAGCTGATACCAAGGTACAGTGGCCTAAGAGGCCGCCATTCTCGTGAAATGGAATTATTTCTGTATAATTCATCCGCTTAAGAGCCTGTTGTCAACACAAAATCCGCCTGAGAAGGCTTGAAAGAATTTGTTTGCTGCTTCCTTAGCATACGCCCTGTCCATCTCCACTTTTTTCTGGTGATCTCCTGAGTGATGGGATCCTGGTTTGTTCTTTCCTATAAGATATTACAGCTGATAGTTTCTGGCCATCGAATCTGCAGGATACTGAAAACGCATTGTTGTTGAAAACGTGCAGTTTGTTTGACAGGGAGCGGTTGAATTGCAATGTTTCTGATCCATACAGTAGTACTGCTTTCATGTCACTGTAGAACAATAACTTATTTTTGTTGGAGAAAATCGTTGATTTCTATACTGGATTCAGGGCGTTGAAAGCATGTCTTGCTTTTCCCAGCCAACCTTTGATATCCTCGCTGGTTTCCCCTGTTTGTTATGATGCTACCAAGGTATGGAAACTTGTTCATTTCTTCGCATCCCTTAATACTTGATACAGACAGTAAACCCATCTTTATCTTTTCAATTTATCTATATTTCTGGAGATGGATCGTTTGGTCCAAGTAATGAAGGTACAAAAAGACCTAGTTTTTAAGAAATAAAAAAGGTGATTCAACATCAAGTGGACCAGTATCAAGACAGATCATTGTAGCAACAATGGGGTTGGAACATCAGATGAAAGTTCAATCCAAAATCAATTGTCTTAAAATCACGTTAACTTGGTAGTTTTACTTACCATCTCTGTCCAGCATATCAAACATGTAAATATTTCCATTTCGTAACACAACGATGTGTTTGGAATCTTCATTTGTGTATAGTTCATCTTTCTCTGGTCTGAAAGAGAATTAATAAATTCATAGATAACGCCTCACCTCAAGAAAAGT
>JBDFRD010329485.1:0-10290 GCA_039654405.1 Bullina lineata | reverse complement strand
CTCTCTCTCTCTCTCTCTCTCTCTCTCTCTCTCTATCTCTCTCTCTCTCTCACACACACACACACACACACACACACTCACGTCAGACGGAAGCTCAAAGAGAAAAGAAATAAATTAAATATGCCTATTGCTGACTTATTTATGCCCATCGCTCCTCCTGGAGCATAGGCCGCCGACAACAGTCCTCCAGACTCTCCTATTAATTATAATTAAAAAAAAACAATGGTAAGTTTCCAAATAAAACCCCTTCAAGGCGTATAAGAATGCCCAAAGTTTCAAAACCATGAAGCTGAATAGATTATACATGTACTTCGTAACAGCTTCTGAAGATTAAAAAAAATGAGAAAAGAATAATAATTAGAATTTAATTTTTAACATGCACCATAATCATGAGGCGATAAAATTGACTTCACTCTGTAACACCTTCAATACTCTTTACCACAACAAAGGGAAGTAACTAGAATCTAGGTCTATCTATATCCTGTAGAGGATGAAACTTGATGGTAAACAACTGAAAAGGATGTAGAAATCTAGGCTAGACCAGCTCTAGGATCTGCCTTTTCATTTGTGTGTTTGAATCGTTATGAGTTGGCGCTTCTGTTTAGGTGAGATTTTCAACTTGAAATATGGTACTCTATAGATCTAGAATAAAAACTTAAAGACATTTTATTTTTGTTTTAAGGTTCACCTTTGCCTTTACACTAAGAAACTGTAGATCTAGATCTAGAATCTAGATCTAGGCCGAAACAACACACAGGTCAGTGGGTCAGTTGAGTTTTCAGGCGACCAGACGCGTTGAAGGGCAAAGACAGAATCTAAATATGGCTTTGATTGTTTTGAGCTCATGTTCTTAAAACCATTGCTTCATTTTTTTTGTGTGTAAATCATTCTAGAATCTATGCTAGATTTCTAGATTAAAAAAATTATTGAATGAATGAATCTTCATCATGGTGCTCCCAAGCTCTGACTTAGATCTAGAAATCTAGAATCTACTTTCCTCTTCTACTGTGTGTCACTTCTAGAAAAAAAAAAGGCAGCGTTGTTGGCCACCAAAATTACACCAGGTCTCAGTGATGAAGTGATGATAAAATCTTTCGCGGATCCGCGGAAATCCTCGATTTTATGCTGCAGCTCTACCCATCATGTCCATGTATTGTTGAAGGAGTGTGTGTGTTTGTTCCAGACTCAAGCTCCAGTGATACACAAACTTCATGATGCACAAGTTGAAACAACCAGAACATTTTTGGCTAGTTTTATTAGAGCTGAAAAACTTATAGATCTCAAACCTAAAGGCAAGGTGTGTTTACACGGGTAGGTTTTAGGAATAGAAAAATGGAATGGAAACTGTGGAAGGAGAGCTCTCCTTGCTTTCCATTTTCTCCTTTCGGATTTCCCACTCAGAACGCTTTGTGTTTACATGGGTCCGTTTTGGGAATAGAGAATCACGTGACTTTATTCATGTGGCTTGACCCCAATGGCTGACTCCAGTGACGAGAACGATTTGTTATGTGAGGCTGCAGCGTCAGTCCTGCAAGAAAAAAAATAACTTTCTCTCACACTTATTGTGATATGTTTGTAACTTTGTGTCCCAAAGACACGAGATACTTGAAAAGTTGTGACAAAATGTTTGTCAATCGACAGTCCGAGCAGCGCCATTTTGCCCGCAAGAATTAGGTCATGAATTGGGTCATGTGACGCAAGACCTTTCCTAAATTAGAATGAAAAATAGGAATCGTTCTATTCGAGATTTCCAGGGGGAAATAGGAAAGACTGGGTTTTCATTCCTCGTGTAAACGCAACAGTGCTTTCCGCTATTTCTCTTTCCATTTTTCTATTCCTAAAACCTACCCGTGTAAACACACCTTGAAGGCCTGAAAACATTGGATGTTGGAGCCATAGAGGAGGGTTAACATTTCCAACATATTTCGTGTCAACCGCAGGCCGATATGATTTTCCTCCTTTTTGACAGATTCCTGTTATCATCACTGAGGTCTAACCCTAGTCCACGCGAGAAAGGCCAAAATTCAGTTCTGTCTACTTGCGCATGCAGTTTAAGAGTCTAGATCTACTCATAAGTGACAAAACATGTTTTATTAGTGATCAAGATGAATAAAATCTAGGCTAGATTCTACATCAGCCAAATAATAAAAGACATTTCAGATCTAAATTTCTAAAAATGCAGAATTGAATGAATAACGCATTATAAATTAATTTTTAGTAGAACCCTAACCCTAGGCTAACACGTGAAAGGCCAAAATTCAGTTCCGTCCACTTGCGCATGCGTGAGTTCAGCTGACTGTGTACATTTTGTTGTTGTCAGGTTCTGTGGACAACAACAATTACAATGCGAAAAAAAAAAATTCTGTTCAGTAAATAGCCATGACCATGTAATTGTAATCACGTACTGGAATGGCAACTGTTGTAATTAGTAATTTAAGTAATGGAAGCATAATGAAAACGGGTTTTTCAGACTGTTAGGCCCAATTTTGCCCTTCAGCCTTCAGCATTGTAACATGTCAGAAAATTTAACAAAGAAACAAACATGTATGGACCTATTCATCTGTGAGCTGGTTTAGTGGGGAACATCCTACTTTTGCGGGTCCAAATTGAAGTGACACAGAAATTGACAAATGAAATTTGGCTCGATTTTCTAATATTCTGGAGAACCAATCATCAACATGTCTGGGATGAGGATGCTAAATTTTTATAAGAACCCCAGCTCCTTTAGGGAAGTAAATCATTTATATCCTTCACTTTAATGTTTGAATCGGCCAAACTGATGTAAGAAATTTCATTCTCGTAGTACTCTCTATTGTATACAGATCAGATGCATTTATTGCAAATTGCGCAAAAAGTTGTGAAAAAGGGTCGGTTTTAGAGATAGATGATAAAAATGAAATGACTTTTGTAAACAAGAAATTGTGTGAGAAGACTAGAAACTTAAATGGTCTGAGCATAAACTAGAAAATCCAAAGTCAAATGTTAAATAATTATCTGATTGAGTGAATGGTTGATGAATGATTTATTTCAGGGTTCAAGTGGTCAAAAAGATATTGTTCATTTCAAAACGTATTCCTTAAAAATGTCCTAATTCTAGCTTTCCTCTAGTCCCTGCTAATGTGTATACAGTTGATTCTTCAGTGTAAAGGTGATACAGCTTCTGGTGTTAATATCATGTGCAAATGTTTCCAGTGTTAGCATTTTGACACTCCTTGTGTCGCACCATTAATTTCAGTGCTCCTAGCAAAGTGCTAGATCTAGTTCATCATAACTCACAAGTTTATGAATAGTTTTGTAAGTTTTACTTTATTATATTAACAAGTGTAAGCAAAGTGTAATGTGCGGTAGATTCTATTTACGTGACCAGTTATGTAAAAAATGTGCAAAGAAACAGCAGTAGTTCTGGTGTCATATCGACCTACTTTCTATTCAAAAGAAACGATAATAAAAAATAGAAAATTAAATGAAAATAAATTGGTAGTCCAGAGTTGTCTCCGTCCGCTGCCTAAGAACCCGATCTGCATAATAAGAGCCCATTATTCTTGTAAAACGGATTTTTTAATATATAATTTATCAGCTCAAGACCCCGCTTTCAAGTACAAAATCTGCCTAAGAACATGGTCTTTTTACCCTGATTGATTTTTTTTTTAAGCAGCCTCCACCCTAACCGCAAGAAACACTGTCAGCCGCCCTTCTTTTGTTTTTTGTTCTCTCCGCCCCCGCCCCTGTTTTTTTCCCCCCTAGGCCTATTTGCGTTGATACGTCAGCAGGCCAAGCCTATCTGCTGTCATTGCTCGAAGCGTGCCCATCCAGCTCCATCCCCTACCTGCGTTTTAGACCAGTCATAATTAGCTACGCTTTGTTCTTGTGTCCCACCCCTATTCTCCAACGGACACCTTCAATATCCTCCCCCCTCCTCCCCTTAGTCTCGATGTCATGTGACCCCGCAACCATATCTTACCCCTAAATTTAAAGCCAATCACAGATTTGGTCAATGTGAAGCTCCATTAATTTGTTAGTGACCTTTTAGTCCCCCCAGTCTGAGTTGCGTTGTTGAATTGCAGACATCGTTTTTCTAAACATACACTGTACAGTTTCCTGTGAAATCCGTGTAAGAGCCGATTCTGGCTAAGAACACGGTCATAATGTCTCCCGAGGGGCAGATTCTTGGGCGGAGACACTGTATCATCTCTGTCGGGACAATAGTGACACTTTTTTCGTGGGAGGCCAAAGACAATTCAATTCTTTTATCTTTGTATGGGTCTCATTTCATTTTCGCCAGTAGCAGATGGATTTTTCTTTCCATTTTGGTCAGGACTACCGCATGAAATACACAGACTTAGTGCCATATAACCAATTATGAGGAAGTGAGCATAGCATTATGACTTGTGTTGGCAGATTTATTGTTCTGTCTACTTACTAATCCTGAGATCAATGTAGGCCTACTTCTTTGTTACTTACTTTGTGCAATGCTGCATCTTGGGTCCTGCCACTTGGTCTGCTTTCTAGAAGTTGTTTTTAATCTCTAGGATGGTCTAAGCACAGATTGCTCTGCTGTTTCTTGTGTCAACAATGTAGCTTGTCCAAATAGTTCCGAAAACAGCTCTAATGAAATCTTTAAACAACTTCATGAACAAAACAAACAAAAAAGATACTAAAGGAAAAGAAAAAGAACGCCAAGTAGAAAAGATATCAATTTCAAATGTTTTATTCATAAATGTCATGAAACCAAATAATCCACAGGAAACACATTGTCAGTCCCTCCTATGCTTCAGTCACATCGATTCAAAGTGGATGTTTTATTTCATCAAGCCATACAAAATAATGAGATGTGATGTATTAAGTACGCCCCCCTATAACTCCAGGTAGAAAGGCAGGTGATGCAGGCATTTGATTACTGAGCGTATGGGTCTCATTTCATTTTCGCAGTAGCTGGTGGATTTTTTTCCCTTTGAATTTTATTGATCTTTAATACCAAATATCAGATTCTGAACTTTGAGTTCTATTGGAGATGAGCCATAAAGGAGATCCCGTGGGCATGTTACACACATGTTAATGATCCCCGAACAGTCAAAAATCATAAGATAAAAGCAAGTGCACTGTCAGGGCAAAATTTCTGAATTCCAAAATTCTACCTCAAAATGGCTTGCTCTGTGGCAAACACAGATTACCCACAAAAAGGGAACACTGCCACCTGAAAGGTTGGGGACACCATGAAAATAGAACAAATAGCTACAGGGAACTTAGCATAAAAAGTCTGCAATTACAGCCATTTAATTGTTTTGTCATCTTCATTCTTGTATAATATTATAGTCTACCTATTAAAGTGAATATCACATTATCTAAAGTACGAGTGTTTGAATGAAATCACAGCATCCAACACAAGTGTTTCCTCGCCTGCAGGTACCAGCCCATAGTAATAAGTTGTATGTGAGGAGTAAACCGGCATGATTCAAGTGAGCAATTGACAGTAAAGATGGACATCCAAATTGCACTATTCTTAACTATAAGATTGAGCATCCGATTGCAGTGATTATCATTCTAGATCTATATACAGATGACGTAAACACCATGAGGAGAAACAGTTTTAAAATTATTTCTTGATGTTTGCAGTCTTTCATTAGCAGACAAAGATTCAATGTAAAATAGTGTATGTTTTAAAAAAAAAAATCCCAACAGTGCCATATTCTGAATCAAGCATGAGTAATTTTATAGGATAAAGAGCATAGTCTCGTATATTAATATGAATTCAAATTTTCAATTAAATGTAAGTTTAGCATTGTAGTTTAAGCCGAGACAGATGCATTATATTTTCATATTTGTATGGTCATAAACGGTGTGGAAGGTAATGAAATAAAATCATAGCAATAATAATGAATGAGACTCTTCTCAAGAAATTAATATTTGAAGAGTGTCACTTTTAATGCTTGCACTAGTTACATACAGTTATAAATAAACATTTTAAGCTCTTTACATAGATCTATGTCAAATGCTTTTTGAAACCAAGTTTATTTAATTTCTGGGATTTCTTATTTTTTTTAGTTGCAATAATACTGTGAATGGCTTGTAATATTTTAAATTGTTTGGATTTGATTTCAAGCTTTCTATACTCTTGTTAATGCAATTTATATTCATACACATGCACAAAAGTATTATTTTTTGCAGGTATTACTTTTTTACCCATTTTTTCTTTTTTGTTTTTGTCGCAATTTTTATTGTTTCCTGTGGTACAATTTAATATCAGTGGAGGCACAGAAACATGCTGTTTTATATACACATGTATTTCAAAGTCAATCAACAACACAGACTGTGAGAAATGGCAACGAAAAGTCAAACATGCTGCAGGATGCAATGAATTGGTACAAGAGCTGAAAGTAAGAGAACATATTTTCTTCGCTCAGTTTGTTCCAAGACTTTACATAGATATATGTACTACTCCCCATGACTGTGAAAAGTTTCCATCTTTTTTCTTTTTTTAATTTTTTTTCAGCATTTAGTCTCTTGCAAGATTAATAAAATAATGTTTATTTTTATTTAATCACTCAGGCACTCATAAAATTCAGTAGTAAGACTTTCAATCCAATTTGTCCAGTATTATAGCACTCAAAAAGTCAGACACAAGTATTTGAGGAATCCAAGGGAAAAACGGGCATAGTCACAAAATGAGGAGAATTAAATTTCTAAGTTTGAAGACTCATACCTTTTCTTGTTTGATTCAGGGCTTATAGCTTCTTTCATCCTGATGAACAGCCATTCTAGGTCCGTGTTGCCAAAAATTAAGCTAGTCATACACCTCAATACTGAATATACCATATTTTCCCAAGTCACATGTTTTTGTATGACTATGCCCATGTTTCCCCATGGACTCCTCATTTGCTTTCTCTCTTCACTGGTGAGAAGGGCTGATCACAGGCAACATGAACGCCTTTTGCTGATGCTGCTCATACGCCCGGGGAAAGTGCATGCGCTGGGCATTGGCCAGCATTTGGTGCAATGACAGGTCCGCGCCCCTGCCCTCTTCCTCCATGCCCTCCCCAGCTGCTTCTTCCAACTCATGGCGGGGTGTGTCCACTCTCCAAGGAGAGTCCCTCTCCCCTCTTCGGCTGCTCAGTCTCCCGTTTTCAGACTCGGCAAATGCCGCTCTTGGAGATCCTGGCCAGTCCGTGAGGCTGCGTGGCGTGGGCACAGAGGTGTCTCCGAACTGTGATGCGATGTTGTAGAGAATGTGGGCACTGCGGCTCTTAGCTCTGTGTGCATGCTGGCCCTTGTCCTGGTCGCTGGTGACTCCGATGAATTTCTGCATGTGTGTGTTCAGTGTTGGAACCTCTGGCATCTGGTGGGAAGGGAGGGAAGCAGGGGATGAGAGATAGAGAGAAGTGGAGAAATTGTTAATGCTTATTTTGAAATACATACTATTGGTGATTTTAAGTTCATGAACCCTCCACTGTACAAGTATCAGCTGCTATCGTTTTCACATTAAATTGATCAGAAATAGCATGATTGAAAAAACGTTTTGCTCTCTTTTATATTTTCAGATGAAAGCAACTTCAGTGAATGAAACAAACTGTTGTACTGTAAGTAGAATTTACACACAGCTTGAAATATGCACCTTGACACTTCATCATAAATTGTCAGCCAGGATCTGAATCTACAGCACAAAAGAAAAAAAGAATAATATACCTTTCACTGCAAAGAAAGCAATTAATTTCATCAAGAAAGGGAAACAAAGATTAACATCATCACTACTGGGAAAGACAAAAGAATTCCATCATTAAAAAAAAAAAAGAACGAACAGTATTGTGTCATAGATAGAAAAAATAACCATCAGCCAGTAAAACGAACAGTGAAGAAAACAGTTAATTAAAAGGCAGTTGAGCCTATAAAGAACAGAGAAGTGCAACTGCTGGTCATCACCATGGGCAACTGGCGGAGTGCCTTCAAGGGCTGGTGGACAGACTGGAATTCAGAGAAGCCCGACCCTGTTGCAGAACTACGGTACAAGAACTTTGTTCTAGGAGTCCTTACCGCTGTTAACCAGGTGAGTTCTGGTTAGTGTTTTTGGTCTTTTTTTTGTTTTTTTTTTTTTAGGTGTATTTTGGGAGGCTTAGAAGAATAAAAACATTAGTTATACAGTGCTGTGAAGGGATGCAGAAAGCCGTGTGGCAGTGTCACTGTCTGTTTGATTCTCTAGTTATTCAACAGATGTGTTGCAAATGTTAAAGAAAACATGCTTGGTGAGCATTTAGGCCAAGCACATCTCTTCTGTCAACTGTTTCATGTCTGTTTGAGCTTGGTTCTTATGATTCTTTGAATACATTTTTTTTAGTTTAAAGACTTATTTAGCCACATCTTGTCTTCATAAAGTGTTTTAGTGGTATTGGTTCATCTTAAAGCTTGTCATGGATACAATGGTTTGCTGATAGTACATTTGATATTTAGCCGGGAGTAATACCGAATGATGGTACATTTTATTTGGTCCATGTAGGTGACCAAGCTTTCTTCCTCACTCTCCCCCCCCACCCCCCCAAAAAATGACTGCCACTTAAAAATAGAATAAAAACCGTGAAAACTGTTTGTTACTGTGATTTTTACTCTCATCAGTAGTAGACCTTTAAATTTGAAGCTATGACTGCCATATAAAATCTTTTCATGATGATTATCACACTTTGATATATTAAACCTCAAACACAAGTTTTGAGTAAGCCATACGAATTGATTGTGTTTGATGAATAATTTGAGTATTTCCCGGTGTTGACTAGGAATGACAATATTGATAATTGTCTGCATTCGTTGAATAGACATTCGTAGAATTTTGTGAAATTTGACAGGCCCTACTTTTCTTTTTTCCTCCTTTTGAACATTATATATCAAAATGTTTCATAAATAATACTTCAGTAAAAATAAGCTGATGGATATCCATGTGCCTCTAAATAATGCACTGAAGCAATCCACTACAAATGAAAGTAATGTGTGCATTGAAGAATAAAAATGACTCAATGGATTTTTTTTTTTTTTTGCTCAGGGTCGAGATTCAGAGTCATGATTGGCAAATAATAATAATAATAATACTATTACTACTCATGATAATAATAATAATAGCATTAACAACAGCAGTAATACTGTTAATAAGACCAATAAAGATATTAGTAATAATAGTAATAGCAGTGATTGACTACATTATGATACATCCCTTTCATCATAGCAAAAGCAATATTTTTTTGACTTTTTTTTCCCAGGGTGACTGTGATAGACTTGAGGAGCTGCATGCAGAAGGAATGGAGCATATGTGGGGTGGCGTGGACTCTGTTAGCGCCAGTCCACCACTGTTACAGCGTGCCGCATCCAGAGGACACACACATGTGGTCAAGTAAGTTACATCTGCTTCTCCTCCTTCCCTACCTTCTCCTCCATGTGTCAAGAATGCCAAATATCTACCGCCTTGATTGTTTTTATTAATTTCGTTTTTTGCTCCTTCAACTGATAAACATTAATTTTTTGTGGATGCTGTTGTTAAAGGTAGATGATTTTATTCTACTAGTTTGAATTTTGGATTTTGTCTCTGGAACATGGCAATGATCCAAGAATGATGATATTATAGTGGGGACTTTAGACCTCAAGTAACAAAGATTAAAGAAAAAAAAAAGGAAGGAAACTTCTGTCTCTTTTTTCTTATTAAATAAGAAAAATGAGACAGAGATTACCTTTTGATTGGTAATTTATTTTTTAATTGAGTGCAAATTTTGTACTCAATTAAAAAAGAAATTACTACTTTTGACTCTTTCTATGCAAAGTTTGCCTATAAGCAAAAGCTTAGTGGCATGCCGAATTCTTTCATCAGCAAAATCTATAGTATTGCTTTGTAGAATTTTTCATGGCGTCATTGAACGGTGAATGTTCAAATTCTAGCTGCATTAGCTGTGTTTTTGCATATTTGATCAGAAATAATTGTATGATTTTTTTCCCTGTCCTTGTCCAGGTGTGCAAATTGGGTGCTACTAAATGTACTTTTTTATGCAGGATCCAAATTCAAGTCTTCAGTTTCAGTTCACAACCTACTCTGTTTCAGTGCTATTTGATGAAAACGAGAGAAGTCTGAAATGGTTATTTTTATGTTTTCTTAACTATTTTAATAAGGCAAATGATTTTTTTTCTAGAAATCACTTATCTGGAGTGGGCATAGGGCAGTAGTGTTCTCTACCTGTAGCTGCTGTTACTTAACCATTTAACCCCTGAGTCACAGTCCCCAATCCCCAGCTGAAACCCTAGGAAAAGGGAAATAACTCTGCAAAA
>JBDFRD010329375.1:0-10291 GCA_039654405.1 Bullina lineata | reverse complement strand
GACAACCAAACAGACAGACAGACAGACAGCCACCCGACAGACACACAGACAGACAGACAGACAGACAGACAGACAGAGAGACAGACAGACAGAGAGAGAGAGAGACAGACAGACAGACAGAGAAAGAGAGACAGACAGACAGAGAAAGAGAGAGAGACAGAGAGAGAGAGAAGGTGTGCTGAACAAAGTTTCCACAACTGTGGTAATATTATTATTCTGACTGTACAACATCTAAGAGGTTTGCTCATTGCCAGAAAGGTTTGTCTGTCTTTGAACAGACACAGGAAAAAAAATTGCTCTTTCTCTCAATCACTGAGACGACTACAACTTTTTGGAAAATACCAATGCCGAAAAAATATTTCATTAAATTAACAGCCTTTCAGATTTTTCCCTTGACTATCCTTGCTATTCTTGGTTGGACTTGGGGTCGCTTAGAACGAGTTTCAGCTGATCAGCATCAGTGACGAGCTCTGGTGGAAGCCTTATGTGCTATTTAGTACATAGAGGATTAGATAGATTAGATAGATTAGATAGATTAGATAGATTCACGGCTAATCCTTAGAAAGCTGGTCAACAAACAATAATACATAACACACTACACTTCCATACAGGAGAAGAATGAGAATGAGAAGATAAAGAACTGTTCTGAACTACTTTCTCCTCACCTGTAGGCCTTCTCTGACCGTTTCCACCAGCGTGTAGTTCCAGAGGTCAGTGAACCACACCTGGGAACCAGCCGTGTCCATGGGGCAGGACATGAACAGGCGAGGACCTGTAGGGAACACATACAACAACTTCAGTAATGTCTCAATGGAATTGTCAAGGAAAATAAGGAATGAGAATATAAATTGAAACAACTTTAGTCTGTGCACGAAAAAAAAAGACTCCTCTTGTACAAGATTGGGTGGTGTGGTGGCCAAATGGTTACAGCGTTGGACTCCTAATCCAAGGGTCTAAGGTTCAAATCTGGGAGGTGACCATGTTGAGTCCTTGGGAAAAGCACTTTGCACCATTTTTCCTCTCCCCACCCAGGTGCGAATTGGGTACAAGTAAACCTACGACAGACTAGCGTCCTGTCTAGGAGATGAAGTAAATATCATCTGTTCTGCTTCACACTACTGAAACCGGGATAAGCTCCGGCTCTATGGGCCTTTAGGCCTTGAGGGAAGCATCTCAAAACAACTTTAATTTCGACTTCATGTCCCAATTGATTCATAATTAACTTTTCAGGACAGGCAGGTTGGTGTCCCATCAAGAAAATGTCGAGGGAAAGCATCTTCTTCTGTCAGTTAATGACACAAACTTCCCCTAGGATACGAACCCCACACCTCTATGCTCAATATGAAATCACTATCAACAAGGCCACTCACTAAATATATAGCATGTATAATTAATCTTCTCATTTCAATATATAGCATTTACAATGAAGTTTCTCATATAAATATAGGATTTATAATGAATCTTCTCATATAAATATATAGCATTTATAATGAAGTTTCTCATATAAATATAGCATTTATAATGAATCTTCTCATATAAATATATAGCATTTATAATGAAGCTTCTCATATAAATATATAGCATTTATAATGAAGTTTCTCATATAAATATATAGCATTTATAAAGAAGTTTCTCATATAAATATAGCATTTATAATGAAGCTTCTCATATAAATATATAGCATTTATAATGAATCTTCTCATATAAATATATAGCATTTATAATGAAGCTTCTCATATAAATACATAGCATTTATAATGAAGCTTCTCATATAAATATATAGCATTTATAATGAAGCTTCTCATATAAATATATAGCATTTATAATGAAGCTTCTCATATAAATATAGCATTTATAATGAAGCTTCTCATATAAATATGTAGCATTTATAATGAAGTTTCTCATATAAATATAGCATTTATAAAGAAGCTTCTCATATAAAGTATAACCAGCACCTACCAATGGTCACGTCGGCTGAGCTGTGAGATTCTAGGGCCTTGTTCAAGTGGGCCCAGACTTTGGGGATCCAGTCCACGACACGGTTCAGATCATTGTTGCGGATACCAGTTCGAATCTCTGCCTCAACCAGCTTGCGGCGTAAGAACCGACCCAAGAACCCTTTGACCTCCATATGGTTTGCACAAAGAACAAATCTGAAAACAGAGAATTGGGGTCTCGTTATTTTTTTTTTTAACTGCTGGACAGTTGTTGAAAGCTATTATTTATTTGTAATTACGATTATTCTTGTCATTTCCAAGACATTTTTGTCATTTGTGTAAAAATGTAATGATGAAATGTAAATGTCATGCACGGAATAATGTGGGGAAAAAAAACATCTTCGAACACCTTGATTTTTATTACAAACTATCAGGTATGGATTTCTAGAAGTAACAATTGTAACTTTAAATCAACATTTCAGTTGTCTAATAAAATAAGCTTTGGAACTGTCCAACCCTGAACAACAGCAGGCTGACATGATATTTGTAAGAAAGTGATCATGTGATCATGAGAATGAAGGTTCCAACTACATAGAAAGGATGTACAAGTGCACAAGCACTCAAAACTATTCTATCTCCTGACCATTTAAATAATTATAAAACGTATACTTTAGCCCAGGTACTTCTACTTTATAAAGCATTGCTAGTCAAGGGCATAACTTTTGAGCATTGCATGGTGATCTGTAACAGTAACATTGAACATTGGACGGTGACCTGTAACAGTAACATTGGGCACTACATGATGACCTGTAACAGTAACATTGGGCACTACATGATGACCTGTAACAGTAACATTGGGCACTACATGATGACTTGTAACAGTAACATTGGGCACTACATGATGACTTGTAACAGTAACATTGCATGATGATGTGTAACAGTAACATTGCATGATGACCTGTAACAGTAACATTGCATCCAACTGCTGGGCTCAGGTCTGTGTGTGTGACTCACCTGAAGTTGTGGTGAAGCTGAAGGTTGGTTGTGGAACACGATGACTGACTCATGGTGCCGATAATGTAGGGGCTGTGAGGAATAGAGACATAATGTGAATCAATGCATGACCTGCTCATATTTTACACAACAATAGTTCAACCATAGTCTTGTTGTGGCGCGGTGGCCGAGTGGTTAGAGCGTTGGACTCCTAATACAAGGGTCCCGGGTTTGAATTCGGGAGGTGACCGTGTTGTGTCCTTGGGAAAAACACTTTGCATCGTTTTGCTTCTCCCCACCCAGGTGCGAATTGGGTACCGGCATATTCTGCTTGGGAAGTAAATCTGCGATAGACTATTGTCCTGTCTAGGAGATGAAGTAAAAATCCTCCTGTTCCGCTTCATGCTACCGAAACCTGGATAAGCTCCTATTCTATGGGCCTCATTGGCCTTGAAGGAACTTGACTTACTTTACTATTTGTCCTGTTACATTCTACACAAGACTGGTGCCATGAAAAATACAATATTTTCCTCTTCAGGCCTAGTCATGTTTTGTGTTAACAAACATATATCTGTGATTAAATAAAAAATGTTCATAACCATATTCCAAACCTTTCTTTCTGTGGCTTAAATTATCCCTTTCTTGTTGCACAGCTGGTGCCAGACATGCCAACCCCATTAGAAGCTTGGAGCAATCACGAGCTGAACTCGCAGTGAAATGAGGAACCCAAAGAGTAATTTTACCGTGTACAAGGGAAACGCCGGAGAACGAAGAACACAACGGCAATAAGATTTAAAAGCATATATCCTCTCCGTAATTTGGCCTAAAAACCGTAATTTCTGACGGTTCCCCGTAATTTCTTATCATAAAGTTGGCATGTGTGTGGTGCACCTATGAACTTACCATTTCTGATACTTGACACTGAGGAAGCCGTTGAAGACATCTGCTAATGAAGCTACATGGTGCAAGTTATCAAGAATGATTGCCGACGGCAATGCATGGACGTTGGTGTTTTCACACTGGTCAGCGATATTTGCCAGGTACTGTCGCAGTTCTTTTGCTGACTTGTGGTCCACGTTAAAGGTAGCGACAGAGCCTGCGGTCAGCTCTCGGCCAGATCTGCAACGAAACAGATCAGGAAATGTAGAAATTAGGATCATTGCAACTTGTAGTAATAGAGTCCTTGTGTTTTTGTTCATAAAGGAGAAACATTTGATTGCTGGTATCTGACATGTATCATTTCATCATCATCATCATCATCATGAACCTGTTACACCAATGTTGGTGTGTAGGGCAGCATTTCACATGCAAGGCAGAACTAATTTCCTGTCTCCTTGCTTATTGCAATTTTAACTAGATCTCGTTTCCAATTGAAAAAAAAAATTTTGATAGAATATGAGAAATCATGCCAGTCATTCATAAAAATGAAAGGAATAAGATCAGCACAGTATTTTAATGGAAGAAATCAGTGTCTAGTCTCAAACATAATCAAAAAAATTCTGAGCATCAAGATCTACTTCCAAAAGAAACTTTGGAAAAAAGACGCAAAAAACTGAACACCCATAAAGTCAGGCAGAAGAAAGGTAACACCGACTACTACTCACCTGAGCACAACGTGTTCCGCCAATTTCTGAGCAAGGTAAGTTTTGCCTGTTCCACTAGGCCCACACAGGATGATGCGTCGATGCTCAAGCAGTAAGGAGATGTAACGCTGGACAATCGTTTTGGGGATCATTGTTTCAAACGCTAGAGAATCCACACAGGATTGTCTGGTACCTGTGATTGAAGTTATGATTGACACAAGATGAGGAAGATGTCACAAGCATACAGGACAGTAACTGAGTATTTGAAATAAAGGCTTGAAGATTTAATGATTAAAAAAGAAAAATGGGACACAAATGAGACAATTTGCAATGACAATATTGTTAGACCTATGGCTAATAAATGCGGCCCTATGTTCCTTAAAGAATCAAGAGGCATAAGTCAAGTATGGCTAATAGAATAGTATGGAGTCAATCTGAATTTGCTTGATCGAGATCAATATAAGCCTAAGTTCTCTAATGTACACTAGT
This sequence comes from Bullina lineata, assembly GCA_039654405.1. Lineage (NCBI taxonomy): Eukaryota > Metazoa > Mollusca > Gastropoda > Bullinidae > Bullina > Bullina lineata. Next base: position 5,289 of record JBDFRD010329375.1, on the reverse strand, counting down.
AAAAAATTAGAACTTTAATCAAAATTGAGAACTCCAATATTTCCTTTACAACGATCTGTCTGAAACTGAAGTAGTAATTTTCAACAATTACTTTCAAACTTCGAATAATAAGTAAAAAAAAATCAATTATATAATGTTCAATGATGACAGTCAAATCAATCTCACCTTTGAGACATATTTCAATTTGCATCGTTTCACCGACCAAATAGCCAATGGGCAATAACTCTGGTAACTCAGCATCTTTGGTGCGAGTTATCTCCCCTACCACATAAGAGAACACGCTCTCCGCACTGAGTCCCAGGTTTGTGACAGGATCCACACGTAAAACGTACTCCTGTGGATCACATATACGGCAAATGAGTATCCAGTAATGCCTCTAGCATATTTTTTTATACTTTGAAAAGAATCAGAGATAAAAGTAGAACATTTTCACTTAGGAAGGCGGCATTTCCACTCTATACCTAACCCTAACCCTAACCTTAACCCTAATCCTAACCCTATTCTTTTTCGAACATGTGCTGATCTATAAAACAAAGTAATGTACAATTTAACCGAAGCAACATTTCACATGCGACTCGCAAATATGACTGCTTGAATCTTACTGAGTGGAGACACCGCGCTGCAATATTTACACCACATAGAGTGGAAATACCGCGCTGCAATATTTACACTACATAGAGTAGAAATACCGACCTCCTTTCATTTATAACCCCTTAAAAAATATTCTCAACAAAAACATGAAGATGAGGCTTTGCCAGAAGTTCACATCCCAAAACGTTACTTTTGTCGTCATAGTTACGAACATAGTTTATCAAAGAACTTAGACTTGAGGATGAATACTTTAGAAACGTTTTGAAATCCTTGCAAACACGATTAGAAGTAAAAGCTTGATGTGAATAGTCTAGCCATACGTCATACGCAGGCATAATAATTGAGCTCAGAATGTCTCCTACATGACAAATCATAAAATGTCTGCGTTATCACAGTTATGAACAAAAAGTTTTTGATCAACGATTAGACACAGTAATGTCCTGGTTACATTTTATTTAACCTGGTCTGTTTGGTTTTTTCTTTCCGTTTCAAGTTATAATATTATTTGAGTTTGAAATGTTGCAAACCTTGGATTTATAAATTATCACGCCTGGTAGGTTTTCATTCATAGCCAAGGTAACAAACAAACTGACAGACTGAAGTAGGTTATTTAAGGCGATTTGCTGCTGAAAATATCGAGGTTTTACAATTTCTGAGTGATGTTTTGTTATATCGCGTTTTACCTCCCTGAAACATTATTCTGTCGTCTCAATGCGTTTTTTAACCAGTAAATGCCCATTAATGCTAAATATTGCGTTTTTACCGGACATTTTTGTGTAGTTTTTGTGTTTTTCATCTTGTTGACTCATTTTCTCAATTTCAGTTTTTTTGACGATCAAAACCCTATAACTTTTTCATTTGTTGACGAAATTCATTCAAATTTTCAAACAATGTTTCTCATATTAAGTATGTAATCAACAAAATAACGCCTTCGGTTTTCCAGTCCTGGATGATAGCAGGTCTGATATCGCCGACGGATAACAAAGTTCTGGCACAGTCTCATATATATACTAAACCGATGTCTGTAAACTGATGACGGCACTCACCTTAAATATCTTTCGTATCACATTGTCTAAAATATCCCACTTTGTCTTTCCACTGACTGATAATGTGCCGATTAAGACTTCCACGGATTTCTGGGAGAAGGAATAAATTGTGTGAATGGACAAAACATAAATATGAAAACCTAAATAAAGATATTACATTTTACTAGTACATGCCACTTTCCACTTCTGCTGAGTGTGTAATACACTACTTGGGTAGTTAGAAAATTGAGTGTGATATCATTCAGTAATAAAATAAATGCAGAATGTTTCTTTTATACTCTATTACATTTACTTCTAAACATTCACTATGTTCAACTTGTTTTCTAACATTCAATCATTTATTTTATTTTATTTTTTTTTACATTGACCTAAATAAAAACCTCGCTGGATAAATGGAGAATGTGATGCATATATTAAAGAATCTTGTGAAGGCTTTGGACTGTTCCATTCACAAGTGGCTTATACAGACTAATAGATGAATTATGAGTTGCAGTTAAAGCTAAAGGCAATCAGTGCAAAATATCTCCAAAATTATCACCATTACATCAATAAAAGTATCTTTTCTATCTTTTTTTTTAATTATCAAAAATCAAGGGTTGACTAAAACAGTCGTCGACTCACTTCAGGTCCTGCTCTGCTGGGATCAGGATTTGAACCCAGAACCACAGACACTGATACCCTCTTCCCATCCCTGTCGTTTGCTGCCGTCTCTGCAAGCAACATATCTGAAACAAATGAAAATTTAATTAGTACATGAATTTCTCCTAATACATGCACATGGGGGCTCTAACCAGTATATCAATTTCTCCTAATACATGCACATGGGCCTCTAACCGATACATGAATTTCTTCTAATACATGCATATGGTGGCTCCTTGACCGACTGATTAGCCACCTGGATTAGCATTAAAAAGCTGTGGATCTGAATCCTCTACCCAAGTGTATAGTGGATACTAGCATAGTTTCCTATGGAAACAACAATGATTTGTGTTAAAGCCCCTCAACTGAAAAGAATGACAACAATGGTCATTCTCAATCCTTTAAATGTCAGTGCGGCAAGGTGTGTACCTGCTGAGTTGTGGGTGTACCCATGAAATAGACCACTGCTACATGATAAACTTTCTACCTGGGACAAGAGGCTGATTTGATTTATAATTCATTCTCTCTCCCACAGTTGCGACACAGAGAAACTAAAACTAACTGGGTCTTTAACTACTGAAAGAAGTTTTAATATATCTCAGTTTACAAGTGTCGTATGTCCACTTTTTACAAAATCTGAGTTAAATTCATCAAAGGCCTTCCATAGGCTATTACTACATGTCTTTGTGTTTTCAAGACCATCAGTTCACTTTAAGTATGAAAATTCCGAAATGCATTTGTCGTATGTCCACAACAATTACATGTACCAAAATTTCTTTGAAACCTGATTTCTCAAAACTGAGTTGAGTGGACGCACGACAATTGTAAACTGAGGTGACGATATTGTTATACATAAATACTTCACAATTTGTTCTGTTCCTGGAAACAGTATGAGCTTAAGGCTCTTCTTTCAACTGAAGGCTTGAGCTGAATACAACAAAACTGCTCACAAGTTCAAAGCCCCATACCTAAACTGCTGTGTTCAGTCATACTAAATGACCGATCGAGTGAGTCGGTGCTGGTACGACCGTGGTGAGGAGACATGGGCGCGTGGGAAAGGCTGAATGACCTTGAGGATGATGGAGAAGTGGAGACCATCTTATGTAACCGGTCATTATCTGCTTTCAAGGCACTCATTTCATTCTGGGGATACAAGAAAACAAGGGATTCATTTCATTCTGGGGATACAAGAAAACAAGGAATTCATTTCATTCTGGGGATACAAGAAAACAAGGAATTCATTTGATTAATGTGTTTGAATAGCAGTTCATGATTAAACCTTCATCATCTAAACCTTGAAAGAGGGAATTAAAAAAAAGAGAACCTTGTTATACTAAATGTTCATTTTTAAGATACAATAAGATGTAGCGGGTAATGTATTGTTTTTCAGGGCAACTTCATACAGACAACTTGAAAATATCATATAACGTATCACATATTATATAACAGTTGAACCAGTAACATAAAATACAGGAGATGCCTTCTGAAATTTGTGAGCACAGATTCCCATACCTTATGCAGACAATACAAAACCTTTGATTGCAAATGTTAGTTCACATACTGAACATTCTATAACCGCTTAGTCAACACATACACAAAATACACTCATACACACTTCCATTTGTGACACGGTGGTCGAATGGTTAGAGCATAAGACTCCTAATCCATGGATCCACGGTTAGAATCCAGCAGTGACCATTTTGTGTCCTTGAGAAAGAACTTTACACCATTTTTCCTGTCCCCACCCAGGTGCAAATTGCGTACCAGAATATTCTGCTGGGGAAGTAAGCCTACGACAGACTAGCGACCTGTCTAGGAGATGATGTAAATATCATCTGTTCCGCTTTATGCTACCGAAACTGGGATAAGTTCCAGCTCTATGTGCCTCATTGGCCTTCAAGGAACTTTACTTTTTTACTTTTTATACTTCCATTTGAAAATAATTCTACATTACACACAGTGCAAACTGTAAACCACTCACCTTCATCTTCGTCATGGTCTCCCTCAACTGTTCCAGCTGGTGGGCGGAGCTTAGAGCTTCCAGCCGAATGTCCGTCAACTTCATGTCCTTATCCCGTAATGCTTGTTTCAGGGCATTCACGTCGTTGTCACACAACCTGGGAGTTATATGACAGACAGGATTTCTACACTTTCTGCTTTTTCTAGACTCAAAACAACTAATGAAGTGACTGTTTTGAGTTAACTTTGCACATAATAAATTCTGGAATCAGAATAGTCGTCTATTTTCATTTTTAAATAAATGCTATTACAAGGTTTTAGTGACAAAATTATTTCAAGATGCAATGCTACTGAGAAAAATGTTACAGCCCTTGGAATTTTTGTAGAATCTGTTCTTTCGTGAATGTATCCACAAATTGTTGCATCAGTTGCTTTCTCTGCTATCACCGAAACTTCAGAAGAATCACATACACCTTCACTATCAACAGCTACACTTTATGGTAAAAATAAGTAGAAGAAACACAACCTTCCTACAAAACTAAACATGATGAAAAAGAAGAAAACTGATACATCAAAACTAAAGATGATGAAGAAGAAAGAAAACTTGTCAATCAAAACCAAAGATGATGAAGAAGAAGAAAACTTGTACTTCAAAACCAAAGATGATGAAGAAGAAAGGCAACTTGTACTTCAAAACCAAGGATGATGAAGAAGAAAGAAAACTTGTACTTCAAAACCAAAGATGATGAAGAAGAAAGACAACTTGTACTTCAAAACCAAAGATGACGAAGAAGAAAGAAAACTTGTACATCAAAACCAAAGATGAGGAAGAAGAAGACAACTTGTACATCAAAACCAAAGATGATGAAGAAGAAGAAAACTTGTACATCAAAACCAAGATGACGAAGAAGAAAGAAAACTTGTACATCAAAACCAGAGATGATGAAGAAGAAAGGCAACTTGTACATCAAAACCAGAGATGACGAAGAAGAAAGAAAACTTGTACATCAAAACCAGAGATGATGAAGAAGAAAGGCAACTTGTACATCAAAAC
>JBDFRD010329374.1:0-20874 GCA_039654405.1 Bullina lineata | reverse complement strand
ACAAACGAAGAGGTCCGCAGAAAGATCGTAGAAGCTATAGGACCACACGATGACCTCCTCACTGTTGCGAAGAAACGGAAATTAAAATGGTACAGGCACGTTTCTCGTTCAGAAGGTCTTGCAAAAACAATCCTCCAAGGCACATTTAAAGGAGGCCGGAGACATGGTAGACAGAGAAAGAGGTGGGAGGACAACATCCAGGAATGGACAGGACTCAACCTGGCGAAATCCCAGAGGGTGGTGGAAGACAGAGACAGATGGAGGAAAGTGATGGAAACGTCTTCACAGGTGCCCCAAAGGATCTACGGAAGTCAAGGGACAAGTGAGAAGAGCTCTTCGACTAGGGGTAAATTCCCTCAGGAAAATGTGAGGAAATCTATTGTGATTGTGCTTCAACTTTATTTCTATTTTTCTTCTTCATTTTGCTTCATATGTAAATTTGATTCAAAATTGAAATTGAATGTCTGTGCTTAATGTCTACTTGTGTCCTAACACTAGTATGCTTTCTCTTTTGCAGGAGCCCATTGAAGCAAAGATTGAAACCATCGCACGGGAAATCTATGGTGCTGATGGCATAGAGCTGGAACCGCTAGCCAGAGAGCAGATAGAGAGGTACAAGAAACAGGTAGGTTAACAGTCCAAGGTGAAAGTATCAGGTGTGTGAGTAATGGTTGAGACAACCTGAGACAGGTAGGTCCAAAAATAGAAAGGTAAAAGAGTCATTTAAGTAGAAAAAAGATACAATTGTCACATACATGAAGAATGTATATATAGAATGCCAAATTTCTAAGTGTGTGAAAATTTAATTATTTCAGTTTCAAACATTGTTCCTCAGCATCAAATTTTCCTGGGATTAGAAAATCCTCCATTTTTTTGTGAGTTAAATTGCATGTTACTTGCTACTATGTAAGTAGAGATAAGAATAATGTATATTTTTACACATGGACATTGATGAATGAAAATTAATGCTACATTATGTGTTTCAACACCGTTTTATTTAACGAATGTTAATCCTTTTGCTGTTTCATTGGTCAGATATTAGAGGTAGAATATTTTGACCTGACACAGGTATTATTTATAAACAGTGACCTCAAAACACACAGCAACTCAGAGCCGGCGTTGCTGGACTACCTCATCTTTTAACCCAAAACTATGTCACAAGCACCTTTTTTTTTAAAGACAGATCTAATGTATCCATAATTAAGGTCGGCAGTTTGTTCTTGTTCCAGCCAATCACCCATTGTTCCCTTCTCCTCTCCCCCCCCCCCCTTTTTTTTTTCCCCCCCTGAATGTAGGGCTTCAATGACCTGCCCATCTGCATGGCTAAGACCCACCTGTCCCTGAGCCACAAGCCTGAGCTGAAGGGGGCACCCAAAGGATTCACTCTGCCTATCAGGGAGGCCAGAGCTAGCATTGGAGCAGGATTTATCTTTCCTCTCATTGGAACGGTAACTTACCAACTGAATTATTTAACCCTAGTACTGCCCAATGGAATGTGCCACAGTGCCAGGGAAGATTTTTCAAATGTATACACATAGGGGTGGGACAATTACACCAAATGATAGTTTTTTTATTTCCCTTTCGGGACACATATACAAAGAAAATAGGAGAATTCAATGGGTTTTTTTAAAAATATATTTTGCCTTTTTGCAATTGCTTAGTTGGGCAGTACTAGGGTTAAATCTAGTTATTGTATTTGTGTGAGATTTAACTCACAGACGCGGGTACCCGAATAAGTCTTGGGATTCGTCATTGATCTCTGTTGACGGATCTCGACACCCCATCGGAATCAACTTTATAATTTGTTCTCTTGATAACCACTAACGTAATACTGACTTGGGAATCGTTGTCCATGTTTGCTGTCCATTTGTTTCATTACTTGTGGAGTTTTGTGAAAGTAGGGTTAGACGTTTTTGAGTTATGAAAGCTAAACGGAAGTGGATCATGTTGACATTTTATTGAACTACATATTGTTGACAAGTGTTTCAAGTTTTAAGATCCTCCTGATCAGAGTGTATAAAACAAGCAAGTAGCTGTAATCAAAGCAACCAACAATGTGACAAAAAAATACCCCCCCCCCCCAGCTCTTTTTTTTAATGTTTGTTTTTTTGCATACAACTGTTATTGTTACACGCATGCGGTGAGGCATACAACTTTTTTCATATGGTCTTTTACATCACAGACTCTGATGCTCACTGTTAATTTTGTTGCTTATTCCATTGACTCAAATTATATTGAAATAGGAAGAGAGCTGAAAGTGTACAAGCAATACTCGTCAGTTGAAGTGAAATAATATAAAGTTCAATTCTAAACTTATTAAATTTTCAGAGCTTGCAGCAGCATTAATTCATGGGTTGGGTTGGGTTTTTCATAGTTCTGTCTGTTGGCCATTTTTTTATCATTTCAGATTTTCAGGAGGAAAGCAGCTTTGTAATGTTTTGTGTTTTTTGTTTCCCCCCCTTGTGTCATAGATGAGCACCATGCCCGGACTGCCCACACGTCCGTGTTTCTATGACATTGACATCGACCCAGAAACAGAGGAGATCCTTGGACTGTCATAGACGTGGCTCACTGTGAATCAAACTTTATGCATTTAAGGGATGGCCATGCCTTACATTTTTACACCTCAGTAGAGTAGATAGAGTAGAGCATGTTTTATTTAAGATTCCTTATTTCTGAAATGTTTGAACTCTTGATATAATAAAAAAAAATGTTTGCTTCTCTACTCCTGCTTGCCCGCTGGTTTGACTGTAACAAACGCACGGGGGCAGAAATAACTTTTTATCGCTCAAGATATTATTGCAGTCTGTGAGCTTTAGAGTAAACCACAACAAAAGTTGTGTTGAAAGATAAACTATCAAAGTTAAAATGATATAAAAAAAGAAGCAACAAGCAATAAATATAACTTCTGATATTATATTTCCGCTTGCAATAGGGAAGAAATGTATGGACCTTGGACTTTTCTTTGGTTTACTTTTAGTTATCGGGGTTAGTTATAGTTGCTATTCTTTTGTTCAAGCTTTCTTCTGTTAATTTCTCTTTTGCTTGTGGTATGGGATTCTGTGACAATGCAACGTGTATGTCAGTAGATAATTATGATCAAATTATCACGGTGGGGCAGTCTTTTATTGTTGCCAATCCCATAGGTCTACAAGCAGGAAGCACTTTTGCTAAATTCTTTTATGGAGAAATGGAACTGTTTTCCAAATGCATTCCACACAGTTTGAAGCTGCACAGGCAAGCTTTGGGAGCATTTTGATTCATGTTTATATAATTTGTTGGTTCAAAACAAAGTTTTCTTTCCTCAAGATTGTTGGACGCACAATAAAAATAACGATGTTGGTAAATTATTAGATTCAAACTTGTTCCACAAAGCCAATATAAGATTGTGATGAGATCGAGCTGCCATAACTTTCAGCTAACTATGTCTTCAAGTTAAATTGTTTCTTAAGCCACAGTGGTGATGTTTACAATAATTACATTAAGTTTTACATTACGTCGCTGAGTGACAGTCAAGGTTGATGATTGATTTAGTCCCCTGTCAGGATACTTGGTTGTGTTGAGGAAATTAGATCGACTGGTCAGGACCTCCAGTCTACTAAAAACACTACCACTGAATTTCCATAGTGCCATGTTTTGTTTTTATATAAGGGAATCTATAAGAACAATTATCCGTCATAAATTTCTTTTTGTTAATATAACAAACCTCACTACCACAACGAGTTTGACTTTGTTAGAATTTACATGAAAAATATTGTAAAAACACCCCACCATGGCAGCATTAAAAAGGCTTATTATTATTAGTAATTTTTTAAAAATTATTCTGTCTTGCTTACTGGAAAAAATGTTTTCTTTTGCCAGTAGTCACTAGAAAATATTGGCCGGATTTGATTTTTTTTTTTATTTCATTTAAACTTGCAACTAGATTCTAATGTCTGAAAACCTAATGTTGGACAGTTTCTACTCTTTTACATGTTACACTGATCTCGAATTCGATTTCTGATTTCTGAGGACTTACAATTTTTATTTGAACACTCCATAAATGATCAATATTCTTTTGTTAACATCATGCTTTAGCACATACAACCTTTTTTGCATTTCTATCCTTTTTCACAATAAACAAGAATAAAATGAAGAAGGATGCAAATTCCTGTCACATAAATAAGAAAAGCGAAATCTGAAACCCAAAATGTATCTTGTGTACACAAAATTGATAACAAAGATTCAGGCAACAGTCTCGCGAAAGAGGGAATAATCTACAAGAAATGCAAGTTTTGATGTGCATTATTCAGTACATTTTTTTCTTCTCTTTAGCTGGATAAAGTGACAGGACTTTGTTTCCTCTTGATCCATAACCCCCCCCCCCAACCACCACCACCACCACACACACACACACGCACAAAGGATGCCGACAAAAAAAGCCCACCCAAATACTTTTATTTTTTTTAGAGCAAACTCTCCTGGACCCATTTGTGGCAAGGGAGAACAGAAAGAACCTTTCAATAGGAAAACAAAGCATAATCCTTAACCACAAAATGAGCACAATTTGATGAGTTCATGCAGTTTTTATTGTTCTAGATTTGGCCAAAATTTAGTGAGCTTGGATGTTATTTTGGGGGGAAATGGGTACAATCATGTGTTCATGTCAATTACCGATATTCAGATTTATTGTATGTTAGTTGTAATAATATCCCTCACTATACTAAGGAACCTGGATGCGGATGAAAGGAATTTTAAATTGTATACAGGATTTTTGGAGACGATGTCTGACAAAAATGAATAATGTATTGTTTTGTTTGAATAAACATAATATGCAGAGCCAGTTGCTTGTTGGGCTTTTTTCTATTTATTGTTGCACTTAATGGCCACAAGCTGCTGACATTACATATATAATATATTTTTGGATATTTTTTTTTGTATCTAAGTGACCCATGGTTGAATACATCATCTGTTTAATATTCACCATCACTTCATCACACATTGTGGCGTGATGGCCGATTGGTTAGAGCATTGGGCTCCTAATCAAAGGGTCCAAAGTTCGAATCCAGGAGGTGACAGTGTTGTGTCGTTGGGAAAGACACTTTACATCACTTTTCCTCTTTCCACCCAGGTACGAATTGGGTACCGGCATATTCTGCTGGGGAAGTAAACCTATGACCGACTAGCGTCCTGTTTAGGAGATAAAGTAAAATCATCTGTTCCGCTTCACGCTACCGAAACCAGGATAAGGTCCATCTCTACGGGCCTCATTGGCCTTGAAGGAACTTTACTTTACTTTACTTCATCACATCTATTCTGTAAGCCACTCAAGATTTCTACTAAGGAAGTTACTTGTGGGTGTGAGCCACCCACTCATTTCCAGAATGGGTTTTTAATTTCATGTCCCAATTTGCCACCCAAGAAGGTAGTCCACCTGCCCACTTAGACAGAGTGGATAAAGGCTGCAGGGAAGCTGAAAAGTATATACCGGTACAAATAAAAGGAGTTATCCTGAAGAATACAAAGACAAACAATGCTCAACATTTTGATAGGCAGGCAGGCAAGGGAATGATGAGAACACGTCCTCTACACTGGATTGCATGGTAACGTTATTTTGATGTGGCTTGGCTAGTACTTGCCTGGTTTCAACCCCTGAGCACAGAAATGTCAAGCGTTGGTTTGTCTTTGTATTCTTTGGGATAGTTCCTTTATATTTACCACCTCAACTTTGATAGAGTGTATTTTGTCTTTTGTTTTAATCAGAAAAGAAATAACATTTAATTATTGGCTATATTAAGGAAAAAGTTGTCAACACAATGTGTATAAAAGTTATTGTATTGCATGAATTTTCAACCTCCTTGCAGAATTTATAAATTTAAATGCAAGGGTCCATCACACCCAAAAACAAAGAAAAGATTAAACCTGATAAAAAGGCATCATAACTCACAATATAGCTTGATGGCACAAAAACATGATAAACGAGGCAGTTTTAGCTTTGTAACAGATTGTAGTAGACGTAAAATTACTTGTGTCACATCATTTGTAACGACACCGGTATCTATTACCATAAAAATTAATTAGAATGAAAAAGTGAATCAATTATGTTCTCTATTTGCTACTTTTTCATGTAAAAACTGACATAAAAGAATAAAATAAGTAAGAATACCTCAATGTTAAGGAATGTTTGTATACAGCTGCATCTTAAAAAATAATTCATTTATGTATAAAATGAAAATAAATTACTTATATTCTATACAGTATCATTCGCAGGTTCTTAACTGCTTACCAAATTGAGATATATTTTATAACATCCCAGAACTATCTCATCTTACAGAGTGATATAATTTTCAAACCACACATAATCAACAGAGTATACAAATCAGAGAGTGGTTTTATGATTACACAATATTTACTTATCATGTTTTAGAGCTTCCCTGACAGATAAAGCTGAAAGTTTTCGTTTGTGTTTTGTGACAAACTCTCTCACATCTCCTGGCTGGTTACGAAACTGTTGACGCAAAGCCCAGCCTATCGCCTTCTGGATAAAAAACTCCTCACTTTCTGCAAGTTTCAGGCAATACCTGTAAAAAGGAAGGTGGTAAAAATCAATGTTCATGCGGTTCAACATCAGAGAAGTATTTGATTGCTATTCTCCAATTGTACTCTGATACTGACTGTCTTCATCTTGGTACTGCATAATCTGAGAGAAAACTTATGGATCTAAAGAACTTCAGTCATCTGACACTGAGTAAAGAGAGGCAAGATCATGACAAGAGATTATTTTGAAATACTTGTACTTTACTGTTAGTCCTCATAAGCAACATTATTTTTTTTTTATAGAGACTAATTTTTTTGACAGGAATTAGTTCTTCACCTGACGTGTGAATGGGCTAGTTTAAATTTCGGGATTACCCTAACAAAAAATGAATCGTCAACTATATAACACAAATTTGTATATATCCAATACGTCAAGGTAAGAACGTCACAAAACAAAACAAAATCGAGACGTATCGACAACTACTGTCTTCTAAGCAAAGCAAAAACAACAATAATTACATGAAGCGAAGACCCATTGTAGTGGGAGACAAAGAAAGAGAGAAAAAAAAAGGACAAAGAAAAGAGAAGTAAATCTTGCGACGTTCTTATCTTTAGAAGCATTCCACCTCACTGTTGCTTCTAGGCATCCCCCATTTTATAAATTCTAAGGATGTGCGTGGCCTGATAGAGAGTGATTTAGCTGTAGATTTATCTGTGATTGCAGATGTTCCAATGCTTATTTTAGGCTTCATTAACTCATTATTTGCTGTTGCCTGCACTATTCATTTCCAACTCCTGCACTAATTTCTGTTTTATTCCAACCATCAAACTTCTGTCTTGCTGGCAACTTGAAACTACAGATGCACCCCATACCCTTTTGGCGAGGAAAATGTGAAAAATTTACTCTTGGTTAAAATTCTTTATCCGTGAAATAAGCATTGTTTTCATGTCAATTTTGAGGGTAGGTGAAATACAAAGCTTTAGCTGCAATAATTTTCCAGGGATGAATGCATAGTATGTACAATCTAACATAACTTTTTGACGAATGCTCATGCTGACCTGAAAAGCCGTGGTTGGTCTGTGTGTTTGCCATAGTGCAGTTGATACAGAAGTGACGTTCTTGATAACCACATGACATCACTTAGATTCCATGCATCCATCAAGGGCAGTAACTCTTCAGGATATTTCCCGACTAAGGGGCCAACCACTGGGAGGAATCATATTAGTAGGAAAAGCTTAAATACATGTACATATAAAAGCAGTTTATGAACTTTGAATTGAAAGAAGTATATTCTCATTCACAGTTGAATAATTTTAGCCTTTGCTGGTAGCAAACTTCAGGGACATATTATGATGACTTTGGAGTTTTTGTGATTACTTGATAACTATATCATAAAACAGAATTGCTCATATGTTTCATGCGTTTCTGATTTTGCAAGGATGTGATGACAAGCTGAATATTTTAATCACAGCTCAATGGAGTAATTTCAAAATGCTGTCTCAAGTCTTTGATGGAAAGTCAAAGTATTAAAGTTATATCACAAAACAATCCTGATAACAATGTTATCAAGAAGTGGTAGTAAAGTTGATACAAAGTCAGAGGGTCTTGAGTTCAATCCCATGGAACCCTACTTCATACCTTTAAATTCTTCATCAGACTAAGCCTGCTGTATCCTACAAAAAGCCATCATTGCATTGATAGAGATAAAAAAAAATATAAAAAATTAATTAACGTCAAACTCATTTCAATGACAAAACTCCTATTATTATATCTGAATATCATTGTGTTTCCAAGTGTGTGTACATCTACTGCATTCATGAAATATGACAATAATATACAGAGACTGTAGTGGAACTGAGATAAAAAAAAAAAAAGGCACTGAGAAAGTGTTATTAATATTATCTCAATAAAAAAAAGTCTCATAGCAGCCACAGAAGAAAGAAATGTGTTGATGGTTGCATACCTTTTGTAGCCAAGGGATCCACAGTGTCCCACCAGCTTGTGACACTCGCAAGGAACATTCTCACAAAGTCCAGGGTCTGAAGCGCATACTCAGCTCCCTCTAGATGGTCATCTCGATAGATAGAGAAGAGTTCCTTCTCTAGCAGGTCCACTGTAAAATGCTGGAACTCTCTTTCCGGGGAAAACCAAGTTTGGCATGCCAACCCTCTAAGGCTGCTTGAATCCAATTTCTTCACATCTTGCCAAACCTTAATTAAAGAAACATGAGAACAAAGTTCTTTTTGCAATGAAAACAAATGCCTCTTCTTGAATGTATGGTTTCATGGTATACATTTGAAATGAGAACAAATCTGACCTAAGAACTACTAATCTGAATAAATCTGTCTTCATAGATTCTTATTAATTATGAACAAGCTTCTTTTTTCAATTTCAGAAGTTCTTGTCCATCACTTTTCTTTTTAGAACTAATAAAGTCCCTGATAATGGTAATGTCTTGTGACAGAGACTGACATAATTTTTTCTTTTCTGCAACTAACTCATCAGACAGAGTCCTAATTGCTAGTATGTTTCACCCCACTGGTCCAGATTGTTTCAATTGCATCGCATTTATGGTGTCCCAACCTTTCTGGCAGCTACCTTCTGTTTTTGCGGGTACTTTGTCTCATTGCTAGAGAGTGAGATTTCAACTACATAATTTGATAAAAAAGTCAACTGAATGATGACAATCACAAAGGCAATAGGAGATTGACAGTCATGATGCACTTTGCTGCTACCTACTGCTATTAATTTGGAACAATAGATAAAAATTGCTGTAGGCCTATTAGTGAACAGTGAATAGCAGCAACAAAAAGTGGCTGCATATACATGTATATAATATATATATATATAACAGATTATCCTATCACAGCTGTGTAGACTTAAGATATAAAATATATATAGAGGCCCATTTTTCAATTTTACTCGTAGGCCTACCATAAAGGTCTACCTTTTTATTCAGTTCCCTCCTTTTGGGAGCTTGAATTCCAAAAAATTCAAACTGGTCTCGCAGGTACTTGGACATTGTTTGGCCTCTTGGCTCATCGCGTTCTTTTTCATACATGAGGCAAAGTGAACGAAAAACATCATCATCGGTAGATGCAATGACATTTTTCGTCCGAAGGACTCTGATGCGCTCCTCGTATGATCGCTTGAAATGTTCATCACTCTTGCAGGAAGTACCTGTGTTTTCAGGAATTAATGTCTTCATAGGTTTAGCCACTGCTTTAGAGTCTAGGTCTTCCTCATCTCGTCCAGTTTCTAATTTAATTTTTTTCAAATTCTTCTTGGTGGCTGTCTGGACATTTTTCCTTTTCATACTCAATATAGGAGTCCCTTTCTTGGCCTTGGGCATGGTGTGATAGAGCCTGAAACAAATTAAAATAAAAGTTATGCTTTAGACTGAGTAAGCATCGGAGTATGGCTGCCGTTTTTTTTCTTGTTTCGTAATCAGTAGGCCTACAATCAATTTACAAAAATGGAAATCTACAATGTTTGACCAATGGCAAAATATGACATATGAAAAAAAAATATATAGATCTAGAATCTATATGAGACAGAATCATCATTTTATATGCTGACTTAGACTTTTGAAACCGAACCATCTCTGAAAACCCACAATTCTTGTTTCTGCCCCATCACAATTCTCCTCAATGTTAACACTATTAACAGTAGGCCTACATGTATAACATAGGGAGGGAGAGAGAGAGAGTAGATAAAGAGAGAGATATAAACTGTATTAATTTCATGTTCATTTAGATCGAAAATGTGTCACTTTTTTATAATAAAACTGAGAGACAAAATTCAGCTCATCAGCAAATTTAAAATAAAGAGCGCAAGGCTAATTTGTTAGGCCTAGATCTAGATCTAGATCTAGATCTACTTATTTTACTTTCAATACAAATCTGTTAGCCAGTTTTCAGTTAGAACAATCAATAAATGTATAGATCTAAATGTTTACATGTTTAGCCCAGACTTACCAATGTACAGATCTAGTTGCAGTGAATACAACAAATGTGAAACACAGATTCATTCACTTCGTTGTGCTCTCACTCTGTGTTTACGCCCTCGGATCTTGTTTATCAGCAGCTGTAGTCACGCTGAAACAGCAGTTTCCTCGAGTTCGCTTTCGCTTTCATTTTCTTTCTTCAAAATTATAATAAGGTACAAATTATTTCGGTCCATAATATGAGGATTCTCATGAAACGTTAAAATTATGACAAAAACAAATATCAAATAATGAATGAATGATTCGGCGACGTGCTGTGTGCTTGGGGAAAAAAGTCTTTAATCATGTGTTTTCTTTCCATCCAGGTGCAGATTTGGGAGGCCTAGAGGTTGTTTTTTTTTGCTGGGAAAATAAACCATCGGCACACTAGCATCCAGGAGATGATGTAAAAATTATGTTTCGCTTTCACGCTGCTGAATCTGAGATAAGCTCCAGTTGTATGGGCTTCAAAGGCCTTGAGGGAACTTTTCTTTCTCCAAGGGCGATAGCTCATCTAAATAGAGTCTACACCCAGATCTCTAGTACAAATTAATCATATAGGCTACGTACGGATCTTAAGAATGTTTATTTCAATTTTAGTTGCACTTTCGACGTTCTTACTTTAACTATCAGAATGTAAACATAATAAATGATCATGTACTTCGACAATAATGTATGAAATGAAAATGATCTGGGCTGCTTTCTTCGTGGCGCTCGCCATGTTTTCTTTCGTCGGCTAACTGGTGCTGAATCTTAGCAAAAAATCGTAGTTTTTTTTTTATGAAATAGTGAAAAGAACTTAAAAAAAAACCCCAACTGTTTCAGAGTTCTTGTTCTTCATTTTTGTGCAGAAATGAAGTATGTGGGTGTTTGTGTTATTTAATATTAAAGACTGAAGTACGCAAATGTTGCTTTTCATCGATCTGGGACTTTGGCAGTGAAGGGATTAATCTCGTGGAGCAAAAGCCACAAGCGTCACTTCCCCACACCGCGTTGTCCTAAGCCAACCTCTCTATTTCTTTCTTGTTATTTCATTCCCTCTTTATCTCACCTCCACGTTGCTTTCGGTTGTCCTCTTGTCCTTTTCCCCTGAGGTTTCAAGTTAAGTGTAAATTTCACCTTGCAATGGATGAAGAGCAATGTTGAGAGCCCGAACAAGAATTGGGCAGTCTGGTAGACCTACAATGTAAATACTCCGTGAAGATTATGTTAGCAGCATCTCTATATAAAACGGCCGGTCAATTAACATGGGCTGAAAGCGTCCTCTGATCAGGATTTCTGCAGCTGGTTGTGGAACAATGCTGAGCACGCCAACAACCAGACAGTGAACATCCAGATGAGACCGTCCCAAAAGGGGAATCCCAAATTGGGACAATGGACCTTACAGTTTAATTTTTGAGGACATCTGTTTTTTTCTTGTTTTTACACTCATAATAAATAATGTAATTTTTAGAACAAATAAAGGGCAAGACAATTTACTTAAAAAATAAACATTTTTTTCTGTGCCCATGGAATATGTCAATCATTATGCTGACAAAGTGAAGCACACACCAAACATCTTAACATCTGGATATTCAGGCAGAATAATTCTTTAATATGGAAAAAACAAAGTGCACTTTTGACCCTAACTTAGAAAAAGAGGAAGTTGGAGAGAAAAAAAGACTTGAAAAATGCATCATGCTTTGTCAGCATAACAGTTGACATGCAACAAGTTAGTAATGTTTTAATAAAATGTTCCAGTAATGCCAGCAATAAGCCCAAATTGCTACTTGAACTCCCGCTCTCTGTACACAAATCTTGGAAAAAAAACCCTGCTTATTTCATGAAGTCTTGAAAAATGCACATGATAATTATATTATGGCCCAGGCAGCCGCCAAATAAGTGATTTTCAAATTGCGTGATCAATGAATATTTTCGTCCATTTAAAAAAAAAAGTTTCCACATTAAAAAAAAATAAAATGCAGTTACGTGTTTGAGTCTGAGACTACGAAGCATCTGCACCTGCGTTTGACTCATAAAACGGACAATAGAACAAACACATATGCAGACAGCATGCAATCAGAAAGCGCAAGGTAGAAACGACAAATAAAGTACTTCATTGGAACTTTAGACAAGCTGAAATCAGAGCAAAAATATATTGTTTTTTTATTTCATGTTCATTAAAATTATACAAAATGAGGTACCACGATTTGCCATAAAATTCATACAACTAAATCTATTTTCACAGGTACCGTACCCCAATTATGCATAAGCTTCTGATATTCAGTGAAGTTTCCATGATGTTTAATTTCTATTACATCTACATGCAAAGAACTGCAGTATTATTTCATTATCAACAGCTTGCACACGGCTACTCTTTACAGGCTGGAAAGCACAACCAAGTTTCAGGCACAGACTTTGTCACTAATCAAAGATCCAAAATTTCAAAGACAGACTAAAGAAGCAAGTCCATCCATGACATCTAAATGCAGTTGGAAATTTGGAGACATTGACAGTACCTGACATCTAGCATGAAAGTTTGTCTCGTTTCATGGGTTGAAAAATATAAACAAGATTTTTCCTCTCAGCTGGATCACAACCACGAGGAACTGTAAAATGCAACCAGTGCATTTTGGGGATCATTCCCCTTTCACCTGACACACAAACAGGCACCAACCTAAATTCTGATATTTTTGGCATCTGAAATTTTCCATGGCTTCAGTTATATTATGCACTTTCTGTGCTCTGTTTAATCATAATGACTGTCTTCACCATTACATAATCAAATCATTGAAAATGCTGATTGAAGTTGAATGTGTATTTAAAAAGGGCATAGACTTCAAAAGTTTACTCAAACAAAAAATTGAATAGTCTGGGGGTTTTTTCTTGTAAAGAAATAAATTGACTCATGAGGACTGGAAAACAATTAAGACACCCTGATTATCTGATTATATAATACATGTATATCAAAATATCAGCTGAGTTCAAATAAACATGCACAAATAAATGGGAGATACTTAAAAGAATACAGATATTTTAAAATATAAACCGTAAAAGACTGTTAAGTATCTCTAACAAAGAGAAATTGAAGTTACGTGTTTCATATAATAAATTGTAAAACAGGGAAAGCCAGATGCATCTAAAATAAAAATATTAAAGAGCTATCTCTTCAAAAAATTTGAAGCATAAAAATAAGTATTGAAGGTGTGCTTGGCTGCAAAGTAAATGCAGGCCTGAAGTTCTGGACACTTTAAGGGAGAGATGACTCCGGTTTTGGGTTGAGAGATGTACATCATGTAATATTCATATCTTCATATGAAACTGGGACCAAGCATTCATAATACAAATATATTATCTTATACAGATAAGACATTTAGTTTTAGTCACTCATTCCACACACTTGGATCCATACCTTTGATCTCTTCAGACACACACACACACAAAAGCCCCACAACCAACCAACCAAACAAAAAAATGAAAAAAAAAAAAGCCCACCTCAAAAGATCCCAAATCTTAATCCCACTGGTGTGAGTCTCTAGCTTTAAACTGCCAGAAACACACCAAATATATTCCTTTAGCTAAATAAGACGAGAAGTAAATCAATGAGGAAAAATGTATTATACAAACCTTATTTCCCATAATAATTACATTTTATTCAACATAATATGCCCTCATATTGTATAAGTAAAGAAGAAACACATTGCGCAGTTATTTATTGTATTTCAGGTATCAGAATATATATCACAATGATCCAAAATGACCACCTGACCCAAAAATACAAGGGAGTGTATGAAAGTTGTACTTTACTACAACTCAACCAGTAAATCTCTAAGCTGATTATAATAATTATAATAATAATAATAAAATGCATTGAAACTGAAAGCACAAACTATTCCTCTACTTCAGTCTCACAATCTTAGACTAGCTAGATCTAGGTTGTTAAGGCACCTCTGATATCATTAAGATCTTGCGAAGGACAGGCTCATCGACTTCCCTATTATCTTTCCATCTTTTTTTTCAGCCTCATCTCTTTCTGCCTGAAAGGTTGGCTGACCCTGAGATGTGACCATACAATGTCATCTCTCTCATCTTAAAAAGGGGGAGGAGAATGACCATACAATGTCATCTCCCTCATCTTAATAAGGGGGAGGAGAATGAATCAGGTACTGTAACGACTTATCCATATTTTATGTATGAAAAGAAGCATCTTATGTTATTAGCTGGACTGTCATTCATACATGTATATATTATGTTCTGATGTTTTTTGTATTTAATGTGTACAGACATAAAAAAGGCAAGTTTTCATGTAGGTTGTTAACAATGTTGAATTTTCCTGATGGTAGCACATTATGCTGCAAGCCAAACCATACCAGTATTGTCACAACTACATGTATTAAAATATCACTTTAACAGTGAACATCTCCTTGGTTTAACAGTAGCAGTAAGGAGAAAAAAAGAATGATTCTCTGGATGCAATAATGTCAATTACAGAACACTGAAGTTCTTTCTTATCAGATGTCTAGTCATAATTTTGTTACATACATAATTTCTGGTTTCATTAAAGATCATTAGGATAGGAAAAAAAAAAAGTGGCATAAGACTTAATAGGTAATGGTATGTCTTGCCTTATTTTTCATACTGTAAATTAATAAACAACTGTAAAACCTTTGGAAGCTCTATGATATCTAATCAAGACATAGAAGCACAAGAGAATTTAAGAAAAGTTTTTTCTTAAATTCATGCACGGTCGGTAGAACCCCGATAAAACCCACCATTCAAACCAAAATTGGAAATTTATGTTGTTCAGATGAAAGCATTACCCATGGTTAAGTTGATTTCATTCCACGTCAATATGGAGTATTGGAAACAAAGGGAGAAGGAAAATTAAACTACAGACCAAAGCAAATAAAATGTAAAGCACTGTAAAAACAAAAATATTTACATTTTGACCTTCTACTTCTTGTGTATTTTACAACTGCATGTGCTTATTATCACTGAAATCTGAAAACTAAGTGTGAGTGAAAGAATTTTGTTTGTTTCATATAAGTTTTCTTGTAATTTCACTTCTCCCATTCAAGGTGTTACAAACTCAAAAACTGTATCAGCACAATCTCAATAAATTCAGTACACGTGGCTGGTTGGCAAGATTCAAATCAAAGAAAATACTCAAACGACCAATGAAATGCACAGAAGTCCAACATCAATCCAGTCACACAACTACAGTCTGAATTCTGAAGCAAATGGAGCACACAGTTGTGATTTGACTAAAGCTGATAACAGTGACAACAAGACCTCCCCCTCACAGACATAGGACCTGTCAGCCTGCCGACACTGCTCTCATGTTCTTTACACACAGTAAGCATGACAGGCCAGTGTGCTCTGGGTCCACGTTGATACCCTGAATCTTTCCATCATCCACCACTAGGGAGTACCTGGTTCCAAAATAATAAGGAATGACATTATACTGTGAATCGGTCATTTGGGTTTATGTAACATTATAGGAAAGTAAAAATTAAAAGAATCTGATGAGCGATAGTTGTATAACAAACTTCCTCTTCTCACTCTTCTGATTCAACCTTTCTCGACTGCATTTTCCTCTTCTTCTTCTTCTTTTATTATTCTATGCATCTAGCTAGCTTTAAAACAAATGTTATTCTCCGCTTATAAAAGCAAGTTTGTACATTATCGCGAAACAACAAATAACAGTGTAGAAGGGGACAAAAATGGAATGTTTAACAAATACAAACATCTCCTCACTGCTCTGCGATAATGGCACAAGTAGGACTTACGCCAAAATGCAATTTTAGTTCCATAATATTCAGGGACATAATAAATATCTAAAAACAAATCTTAAATAAAAATGCTCCAATAGAATTTTTTTTAATCTAAAAGTTGTGTAAGAAAAAACAATATAATGAGCGAGAAGACTACCAGTTTTTATTGATTTTCTCAATAGTACCAAAATCGACTTATGCCATTATCATAGAGCTGTAACGATGTAGGGCCTACAAAGTTCTTACTTATGAGATCTGACTCCTCCAAGCAGAGATTTACAGTCAAGCTCCATGCCTAAGGCCTTAGTAAATTCTCCTCGTGGATCTGCCAACATTCGAATCTGAAGCATAGGGGAGAAGCAAAGAAGGACATTTCTTATTTACGAGATAAAACTAAACAAAAAGAATTATTATGAAAAAAAAACAAAAGAAACATGTAAACATTTTGTAATTTGAACTCTGACAAATTCCTTTTTTCTTTAAAATCTCAGCAATTTCACTTTAGTAGATTTGTGGAGACAGTCTTACGCTTACAACATGTTAGGTAAAATATTACATGAAAATAAAAGGGATTTGAAAAAAACAACAACAAACAAACAACTTTTCGAGCAAAATTTCCCTGTAGCATTCATAAGCCTTCGCCTCTTGTGACATAAATTTGTTTAACCATTGTTTAACAAATGGAAATAGTTCTAATATTCCAAAATATGGATTCACACAAAAACTTATGTGGTCTACCTGCTTCAAAGAGACCAAAAATGCAGAATAGTTTGTGTAAAGCAATAAAGTTTGCATCTTTTATATTATATTTTTGAAATACCCATGGAAAATTGAGCATTCTGTAATTTTCTAGAACTGGTGGACATAGTATTCTACAGAGGAACAGTTCTTTAGCAAAGAAGAATCGTGACTTTCTGCAGATTTGGTGACATTAAAAAAATATAAGGTAAATCAGAATGTTACCAGTCCTGATGATAATTTAGACAGCTTATTAGTTATATTGTCAATGAACTGAGGATGCTGTTATTCACAGAAACAAAACAAGACAATAACTATTTCTATTTCTAAGAAATTAACCACTTTCATTCTGAGGGTCACCTAAATGTTTGACAGGTATAATTATTATTCATATACTTGCACTTGTTTTCATGAAAATATATCTTATCTACTCTATTAGTTCTTTATGTTAGTGAATAAATAATTCCTGCAAGGCCTGTATGGCCCAAAGAGCTTTTTATTAATAACATGAAATACCCATGCCATTTCTTTTCCCAGAAAAAAATCAAGCCTTCAAATATACCTATCACACAGAGAGTATAATATTCAAAATAAAATTATGAAAACATTAAGACATGAAAATGGTACATGCGATATGGATCATCAAAGCTAAGCTTGTGCAGAAAAAGTACACAGTGAAGTCACAATATCAGTAAAAAGATGTCAATGTGTAGAGAGTTCAGACGACCACGTTTTGCCTTAAAATTTTGGTTCATATTAGTTGAAATAATTCATTCTATTCCCATACAATTCATTAACCCTTTCATTTCCTCAATTATTTCCACATAATTTTGAAAAAAATATCAGGCTGTATAAAATTAATAAGAAAAATAAACAAGGGCAGGAAGGTATGCAAAACTATACATTGTTACTGAGAACTAAACAGGACATGTACTGACATTAAAATTCCATTCACCATCACGTGACTCTTGAATTATGTTCTTTAGATAGAATGGCCCAAAGTTTGGTCTAATTCCACAGCTACACCTCCGGTCGGAAAGTCAAAGAGTTAAAATGCAGTGGGCTAAAATGGCTCGTCTGTGGAAATGTTTTCACAGCCTGTCTAACTTCTCACCTTGCCTTCCGCACGAGTGCTCTTTCCCCAGGCTTTCATCACAAAGGGATCATTGACTGACACACAAGAGATGAGGTAGCCTTCTTCCTAAAACAACATTGCAAGCATTAATATTATGCATATATATATCAAGAAACATTAGGACTGTTAGCATTATTTGTGTGACTGATAATTTGTGAACATTAATTTAATGAAAGTGAAATACATATCTGGACATAAACAACGCAGGCAAATTCCTGTTCAAGACTTCTTCTACCTGATTATTGCCCATGTAAAATTAATTGTTTCTCATCTTAATTAATGTACTTGAACAAGGATCATAAGGAAGTTGTTAACTATTCAAGCACTCACTACAATGTAGACACCTCTCTAAATCATCTTCTAGCTAAATCTTTTTTTGCTTTGATACAGGTAAAGGAGATTAACACACTGCCCATAGATTTGTACTAATTCTTCAGCAAATATTCACCTTATCTCTCACTGTTACTTCAGCTATGAGCTCATCATGAGAAGCTGTTTTCTCATTACTCAAACTTCAAGGTCTATCATTTCATGCATGTGGTTTAAGGAAATGTATACAGAAAAAGTGTATGCTACTCGTTCAAATAAATCGAAGTCACATATTTCTGTTTTTGCCTTGAGATTAATGTGGAGAAGGACAAGAGTAAAAGGCTTGATAAAGAAGGTGAAAAGATACCTTGGTTAAAAAAAAAAGTACAACTGAGTGATGTTGTGAAAAAAGATGAATTTTGGAGAAAATAAAATGTGCTTACCTTAAACTTTTCATACAATGAGATGTAATCTGGTATGTGAGACTGAAAAGTTGAAAAAATTACAAGTTAGAAAGGAAACAAGCACTGACATCAGACAACTAAAAATAACTAGTAAAGTATTATAGTATAAATGTCTAGTAAAAAACAATCTCTAACAAGAAGAAAAATACAACAAAATAACTGGTACTTAGAAAACATACAGATTTTTACACATAAATCTATCTCTAATTGCTTTCAAAAACAGAAAGAGAACAACAATAAGAAATGTTTTCACATGATGTATCTGTCTCATTCAGCTCGATACCATTAAATCGTAATGACATGAGATGTATGTATACCTACTCCCAATAATTGGTTCATGTGATTTACGAAAAATTGTAATTCCTTTTTTCAACATATCACCCAAAGTGGAAAAATTTCCTCTTAGTACTTTTCTACCGTCTTCAAAACAGTATCTTACATTTGTGCAACCGGGTGTGAAGGCACCAACCACAGCGAACAAAACCCCTCGCTTTCCCTTGTACAAGTCGGCTGCAGAGATTGGATTGTCAGGGCTTCCTTCATACAACTTAATGTCTGGTAATGTGTCTCCCACCTGCACAGGAAAAGCATGAAGATCAAGAAAAAGATATGTTTGATTAGCTGTTTTTTTGTATCAACTTCCCACACCTTTCATTTTGTCTTGTTGTCTACAACACAGCTATAATAAGAGGAGTCTGACTTTAATAAACTTCACAGAATGACCAAAAATTATTTTAAAAGCTTTTTTGCTTTTAATTTATCACCATTCATAAAACAGTTCTTCTTCTAACTTTGACCACCGTCAAAGCGCTTCATCGGTGCCGACTGCCTTTCCCAGTCCCATTTTCTTTCTTTCCAATCTGGCTGTCGAGAAAAGCAGATCCAGCTTTCTCAACCTGTTACTGTTTACTGATGAGTTATCTATAATATAGATCTAGGCCTATTATATTGGAAGTGTATTTGTCCTCGGCCTGTCGACTCGCGAGAGCAAATGTGCCTGACATTGTGAACGGGTAATGGAATTGCAGAAGGCACAGCATCATCATAGCAAGAAATGTGGGCATTCCCGTTCCCCTCCCTTCATCTGCTGCACATCATAATCTAGAGGGATTTCTGATTTCAACTTTGGCCTAAATTTATATGATGAGTAAATAAGACTTTACTGAAACATTGTAAGACTAGACAGACTCTATGAGTAATGTATTTTTAAATAAAGATTCATGTAAAATTAATTCAAGTCGTACGGTATGGCGAGTAGATCTATCTAAAATCTATTGTTATTGTCATTTTCACGATCCGCTCTGATTAGAAAAAGTCTTGGTCCTTTATCTAGAATCTAGCCTAACTGACTAAAAAAATGATTCAGCAAAGATAATAATAACAATAAAAAAGAAAATTCTTCTCACATGTAATTTGTTCTTCGAAGAATATGTTGCGTTGGTATTGTAAGTAAATGACGATGACAAAAGAAACCGGAGTCTCCTTGTCGTTCGAAGACAAACAGCTGCAGTCATGTTTGTTTTTCGAGAAAATTATGAAACCGAAACGCAAAAGAAGAATCGGAAGTAGATTTAATCACTATCGGGGTTTGTGCTGCTCAATATTATGGTCCAAAAATGCCCTTGGCCTTATGGGTAAAAATAAAGCACAAAAAAAAAAACGAAAAACCCAAAAAACAAACAAACAAACAGAAACGCAATACGTCGATTAGATCCAGATTTTATCTCTCTTTTCGCGTTACAATCACTATTAATTTTGTAACTACAACCTGCTGATATAAATCAATCTATATGAACAGATCACCTCCGAGGCTTACCGAACACACCAGTAGTAGCAGCAGCAGTAGCAGCAGTAGTACGAGCAGCGGGCAGCAGCAGGAGTAGCAGCAGCAGCAGTAGCAGTAGTAGTAGCAGCAGCAGCAGCAGTAGTAGTAGTAGTAGTAGTAGTAGTAGTAGTAGTAGTAGTAGTAGTAG
>JBDFRD010329153.1:0-10295 GCA_039654405.1 Bullina lineata | reverse complement strand
AGAGAGAGAGAGAGAGAGAGAGAGAGAGAGAGAGAGAGAGAGAGAGAGAGAGAGAGAGAGAGAGAGAGAGACTGGGGGAGCTGACCTGTTAATATTTCACACCCCACTTCGCACGAAATACCCCACCCCCTCCCTTCTCCACTCCCCTTCCTTTCCCCGGCCACACACGCACGCACACACACACAGTCCATGCAGTATCCGAGTCAAGACGACTGTGACGTTAGTCAGTTCGATCTGGACGCACCGGCTACCCGCGAGGATCGATACCATTCAGTCGATCTTCAAGAATGCGCTCATCAAACCGTGACATTTCAAATTCAAAAACGCATTGGCGTCTGCATGGTGTTTCTATTGTTCAAATAACAACGACCACTTGACCCAGCTTCTGTCTCAATGTGTTAGAATGCGACGACATAATTTTCTTTTCTTTCCTTTTTTTAATTTTATTTAGATAATAGTGTGACCATTTTTAGAGAAAAAAAGGAAGTGGGGTGGTGGGCGTGGCGATGAAAAAACTTGGCGGAAAAGATATTTCAAAGTAGTTAAGTTTGGGTTATGACTGGCAAAGTTATTCCGGGACAGAAGGAAGTGGAGATCCCTCGTGTGTGGCCTATACCCTATAGTAGTAGCATCGTTTGGCTACGACTACACTTCTAAATCATTTAATTTGTGTCAATCCAAGCCTGAAAGTCGTCATCACATCTGTTGGCCTATACCCTGATAAGGGTGAGGGGCAATGATGATGATGATGAAGTTTGGGTAGGTTTGAATGGTAGAATAGATGATTTGGGTAGCAATTGTATCCAAGATAGTAAGAGTGATGATCTTGGCATAATGAGTGCCTGTGGTAGTAGCCGTTGATGGTATGGCATTGACTGTCGTCGATTTCATGTGTGATGACGGATGTTGAGGCGATGGTGTGATCTTGGTGGTGGTGGTGGTAAAATTGATGATGAAACAGTAGTTTTCCTTGTCTTGTAAGCTGATGATGTTGTTGTTGCTGCTGTCGTTATTTGTCATATACTTGATTTAAATATTATTGTTGCTGTTTATCATTATTATTATTATTATTATTATTATTGTTGTTGTTGTTGTTGTTGTTGTTGTTGTTGTTGTGTTGTTGTTGTCGTCGTCATCGTTGTCTTCGTTGTTGTTGTTGATTCAAGGTTAAAGAAATAGATTGGAATTCATGATAAACAACACTTATTTCCTTCTTCATACTCGATCTTATCCATTTTTAGCATCATTCACATTATGTGTTTCCTTTCCTTGCCCGCTGTGGCACGCCAGATTTTGAAACTTAAAATATCCTCCCAGTCAACGACGAATGTATAATTCATTAGGTTTCATCAATGTGCCAGACTTCCCTTTTTTCTCCCTACCTTGGTTTAACTGATCATCAGCTTCCAAAATAGCGAGATTTTGTAAACGGGCACAACTAACTGATGATGCCATTGATGGCTGACTCAGTTTTTACGTTGTTTGCTTTTTATTTTCTGATGAAATGGGGAAAGGGCACAGCATGCCATTCACAAAGACCTGTTTCTGTTTTGTTTGGGCTTGGAATTAATTACAACTATTATTAGTTCTCTTTTTAGGGTGGGCATTTGGGTGAAGGGGGGAAACGGGGATGGGGTTGGGGTTGGGGTTGGGGGTGGGGGTGGGAGGCGGGGGCGGTGGCCCTTGTGCAATGTTTACATCTATGCAAGTGTTCATGAATGAAAATCTTGTGCTGTGTGGAGAGCGGGGGCAGTCGCACAAGAGCGACCATTGGACGAGTATATTGACGTCATTGAGAGACACCCATAACCCCTATCCCATCCACCCCACTGTTGCCATGCCAACAGCAAAAAAATCGATCGTATCGAACCATATAAGGTAAAAGTAGTCCCTGCAATGTTTACGGCCGTGCCAAAGGACAAGAGAAATCGATGCTGATACCGCACAAGTGACGTAGGCTGATGAAGTCCGACCCGCTAGTCGATACTATTTATGAATGGAGGGAAACTTCTCGCTGTGGTGTTCTATTTTGGGCCTAAATATTGCCGCCGGGGACACATTTTTATCCAGCTACTGCTCGCAAACGACTCAGTAGACTTGAAGACGCCGAGAGGATCGTCAGACCGACGTTTGATTCGAAACGTTAAACGTAAAATCGCTAGTAGTCTAGAGGATTCCTATATAGACCAAGCATTTCAGAATCTACGTGTGCAGCGCTAACATTATTTGTTTCTCTGCCAGCGTTAAACATGTAGCAAGCTCTCTTGACAAAACCCGTCTTTGAATATCCTGCATCGAAGTGACACTGTGTAGACTTGCTGTGATTTCAGACGCCTTCGGACTTTTTGCCCTCTTGGTAAGGTGATATGTAGGCCTAAGCTCTGCTATTCTAATTTTAGAAACACATTATTATGAAACTACCGAACTATCATGAAATATAACAAATGTATGCTTCATTTCTTGAAAGGCGAAACAGGCAAATATATAAATAGAGACATACATTGTACTTTAAAAAGTTTGTAGCCAAGGCCTAGCCTATATATACCTACAGATACATGCAATGATACGACAAATAATCATCCCAATACAAATCTATGTGTACTGGCTGTGTCAGTATTTACATGATGCAGGTCTAGCATAACAGGGTGGGATGAACGTAGGAAACTCAAATTGACTCAGGGGGCTGTTCCAAACAAGGCTTCATCAGATTTCTCTAAAGTGTTTTTCTTCTTCATATAGTGGGCGAGCATCGCGACGGGTGTTTGCACAGAAGAGTAGAGTAAATAATTTCAGACCACTTTTCTCAAAGCTGAAGGACCCTAGAGACTTAAAGGACATTAAGGTTTAGTTCTTCCCTTAGAAATTAGTAGAGGACTGACAAAGTTCGAAGAACCTACTGAAACAAGCATTCAAAGTACGATCTGTACTGTTAAGTGAGCTCACTTTGAAGTGTTTCATGCCTTGAAAGCACGCATTGTCGTTAGTAAAATAACAACACAACAGAAACGCAAACGTTCTACACGTGTTAAAAACTTTTATAACTTTGAAACGGGAAAAATCAAATAAGGAAAGTGTCATTTTGCTCAGGAAAGAAAACTTATCCAAGAATATGAATGTAAATTATGATGCTGAATGGTGTGCAATGTGAAGTCACCCCGGTCTTTATTTATTTTGCTTTTCTCTTCTCGGGTCGTTTCTTTTTTAACTACTATCGTTTATCCCAGACATGAAAGTAGAACAGTTTTGTATTTTTAGTTCAGTGAAATGTTATTGACATTTTTTATTTTTCAAGTCAAGATCAATACAAGCATTGTTGTTTCCCCGTTGTTTTGGTTCTTCTTCTCTCTTTTCATCTAATAAGGTAGCTCTCTCATATCCATGCTTTCTCTGCAATATAAACATTCAAGTGATCTAGATCATGATATCTAGACCTAGATGTATAATATCATTTTATTCAGAATGTGGCAGGGAGGGCTAGCGATGCCCTGGGCTAGATTATTGATAGTTTATTGCACCATGGGTTGACAGAAGAACCACAACGAGTTGAGCAAGCTGCGCAGTAAGCGACGTCGATTTTTCAGCCAATCAGAGCGATCCTTTTAATAGGCTATCAGCTGTTCGTGCGCAGTAAGCTATATCTTGGTGTACCATTTGTTAAGTAAACCCTTTTGTTTGCAATACTTTGTCAATTTGAATAACGTGAGTACATTTGTTTCGGTTTGCTTTTTATATTTACTGTATAAATATCAACCCAGATGCCTTTCTTTAGTCAAGTAACCTTTCCGTATTGCAGCGTAAGGATTTTCTATCAGCAGTGCTTCGGTTTACAATTGAATGCGTAACAAGTTGCTAAATCTGCACATTATGCTCTGCCGGGGAAGCTGGCAGTGAGCTTTACCGTGATCTGGCCGTTTGTAACATCTTCACATTATTTTCATTGCAGATACGGCTATAATAGTGTACCCGGCATGGCGAACGTAAGTTGCACAAACCGTTTTCAAGTTCTCTGCTATGATCAAGTGGCTAGACTGCATGAAGTTATGGAAGACGTCATCCCAATTCACGGTCGAGGTAACTTTCCAACATTGGATGTGAAACTGAAAGATCTCGTTCAGATAGTCAAGGAAAAATTAAAGGCAGATGGTGTGAGTGTAAGGGATATCCGTCTCAACGGAGGCGCTGCCAGTTACATTCTAGGCACCACAAATGCTCAAGAATTCAACGATGTTGACTTGATTTTCGGTGTAGATTTATCAAATCAAAACGAGCTTCAAAAGATTCGCAATTGTGTACTTGGATGCCTTGTCAACTTTCTTCCAGAAGGCACCAATAAAGACAGAATCAGCAGCTGCAGCCTGAAAGAGGCTTATGTTCAGAAAATGGTTAAAGTTGCAAATGAGCATGGAGACAGGTGGAGTCTTATTTCACTGTCGCACAAAACACGTAAAAACGTTGAGCTGAAATTTGTGGATAAGATGAAACGCCAGTTTGAGTTCAGTGTGGATTCCTTTCAGATTATTCTTGATAGCCTTTTAACTTTTTATGACATTTCAAAGGCTCCAATGAGTGAGCACTTCTATCCAACAATAGTTGCTGAGAGTCTTTTTGGGGATTTTTCTGAAGCTTGGTACCACCTTGACAACAAATTAATCGCTACCAGGAACCCAGAAGAGATCCGTGGTGGTGGTTTGCTCAAATACTGCAATCTTCTTGTTCGTGGATACGCACCTGCAAATGAAATAGATATTCGAACAATGGAGAGGTACATGTGTTCCAGATTTTTCATAGATTTCAGTGACATCAACCAGCAGCGCCAGAAGTTGGAAGCCTACCTTGTGAACCATTTCAACGGTGATGAGGATACCAAATACGAGTATCTCATGACTCTGTATCGTGTGGTAGACGAGAGCACCATTTGCCTTATGGGTCATGAGAGGCGGCAAACCTTGAATCTAATTCACCAGCTTGCCTATCAGGTTCTCATGGCTCAGGAGCGGAAGGCTCAAGTCAAGTGCGTGGAACTTCACGAGTTGGATCAGCTGAACAATTTAGTCATTGATCAGGTTTTCTATGGGCCTTTTGAAAGCAATGGAAGTAGCAATCAGTACTACAACTATTCTATGCCTTCCTCATCCTTTCACCAAGTCAGCAATTCATCATCCTGTCCATACTGCCCACCTTTCCTTCACTGCTCCTAGTTCACAAGGGGACTATGACTCCATATGGAGGCTGGAAGGGTGAAAAAGTGTCTTTAGGTCAAGTTTGAAAAAAAAAAGGCTCACATTTATTTTGAAAGAGCGTTTTGTTATTAGATTAAATCGTCCATCACTAGCGAAACGGTCATAATTTTACAGATTTTCCTTCATCATCACAAGAATTTGGAGTTGTCTTGTGTGCATCTGGGTCTCGAGCCTAGATGTGCTCTATTTTTTTCTTCAATATCGGAAAATGTGCTTTTAAAACATGATGGATTACATTATCATCATCATGCTATTATGATAATTTATGCCATCTGTGTTGCCAAGAACGCCCAAAATTGATGCTTGATCTCAGTACTCTACTGAAGATTTTTTTTCTCTTTTTTTTTTTTTAAGGTAAAGTTTGTGTACAGGGTTTTTGAACATAGAAAACTTTGAAGACCCGCCATAAACATAGATTTAGTCAGCTGTAAAGTTTGGTGTTTTGTTTTTTTCTGATCGAAGATTTTTCTAGTTATATTCTGAACAACTATCAGAGAGAAATAAAATGATTTGCTTGAAGTCAGAGTGAAACATATCACCAAAGTAATGGAAAAATTCGCATCTGAGTTTCTACTTTTTGGCACTTCCGGTAATGTTCACTTTTTTTTCAAACCTTTCAAAGAATTCATTACACGTCCAAGGTGCACCATATCATAGATCAGAGCACACTGATTTTTCCTTTTCAAGAGTACGTTTCCCTAGATTATAAGTGTCTTCTCAGAATGTCCTGAAAAACATTTGCTCATACGAAAGATTTGGATTTAATATATATTTAAATTTTCTGCCTTTTTCTTTTCAAAAAGCGCTCGGAAACCTCTCAACTTTTTCTTCGTAGAATGAATGATGTGGTGAAATGTATATATATTTTATGCATTGACACAGTTTCTCTTTCACCTCCACCCATGCTGTTGCCTTGTGGATGACAATGCCTAGACTGGAAAGGTCTTAACACGGGGCACTGTCATCAGTGGATGGAGGTTGTGCTGCTGAATGCAGTATTTTTCATGTCAGATCTGTTTTTCTCCTCACACTTGTGATCAAGTATTGTTGAAAACCAAAAAAACAAAACAAAAACTGTTTATAAGTATTCTCGGTGTTTCATGAAGCTTGCTGCCATTATTTCATTACCATGACATCGTTGTCGGAAGATTGAAAATTTAAAAAGGGTTCATTTTTCCTATTTTGTGTGTCTGGTGACAAACTGTCATGGAATAAGGACAGGCAAATCTCAGGTGAAATTTCACTTTTTCTTTTTTATCTTTGAGTAAAGTTGTTGTCCCGTTTGGATCCCAACAAAGTAAGTTTTTTTTTCTCTTTTTAATGTGCAGTCAATCTTCATCTTTATTCTAACTTTTTTTTTCTTTTTTTTTTTTTTTTACATTTTTCTCACTTCAAAGTAGTAAAAGGGTAGTATTTTAAAATGCACGTTATTATCATTGTATGTTGGAAATTATGTGTTTTACTCGCTTGGCGGTTGCTTTGTTCAGTTGCGATACAACCAGTGTATGATTTGTGTATCAGGTTCACTCATTTCATTGAGGATTCCATTTATTTAGCGAAATTAAGAAATCCTTTATTCAAAACATTTCTTTCTGACACTCGCACATAATTTGTACAAACTTCTTGTTGTGTAGGATCTAGCAAAAAAAAAAAATTGAATTTCTACGATTACCTAGTCTTCAGTAGTTATTTAAAGTAAAAGATGATTTAAGATGTCATACAAGTCTGTGCCATCTGTGTCTTCAGATGCACTGCAAATCCTTTTTTTTGTTACTGTTTGCTGTTGAAGTTTGTGATGGAGGTGTTCATCAGTACCGTAATCATTGCATCTGACGCATTTCTGAAATGCGGAATGAACATTAAAAAGGGCAATGTTTTCATGGAAGTGATCTACTTAAAAGGTTTATTCAATTAAAATAAAATCATGTACCTTTGTGATTATTGTTACCACTACATGCCTCTGCCGATGTATTGAGAGAGAAAGGTGTTTTGATGGCACCATACTGTTTGTTGCTAAGCATACTTTTTGCTCCCTATCCCTTCCCAAATCCATCTGTAAAATTTGTTTAGAAGAGAAGACGAACCTAAGCAAATTCTATCCATTGTTGCATCGTAGATTCATAGCTGAATTTTTTTTAATGGCCCTCTGTTTGATTTCAAAGCTAAAAGTAAGGAGCGATTTTTCGCCTCAGTTGTTTGAAGAACCAGAAATGATGGAATGATTTCAAAATTTTTGCAATTCCATTCCTCATTAAATGGATGGATACAATGTTGTAAAAATAACCATCAAGAAAGTATTTTGTCCATATATTCAAAGCTTTTTGAGATTGTTTCATCATGTCTAATTTCAAAGTCTTGCATGATGGCATTTTCTTTGTTTTTATGGGTTTACAATTTGTTATAACAAATAGGGTAATGTTATATAACAACAACAAATGTCAGTTGTTGACTTTATTCAAAATCAAAGATTTTTCATTCTTACAATCTCCAATTGCATCTCTGTCTTTCTGGTACACAATAGACGCAGAGGGTTTTAAAAAAATTGTTTCAAGTCATGTTTATTCTTGTTGCAGTAATATGATTGCTTGTTAATATGACTTAGAGGTGAAAAAAAGCTGCGATCAACCACAAACCTTTTATCCTCTTCGAACAACATTTTCAGATAGTGATAAAGTCCTCTTTTACAAACTACAGCTTTTGTGATAAAATGACTCTTCAGTGTTTTTGTGCATAAATGTGATATGGTCAGTCAGTTCCTTTTGTCTTTTGGCAGAGTTTACTGTTGTACAGAAATAACAAAGCTAATTCATTTCATATTGATTGACCAACAGAAATTACCCACAGATTGTGGAATAAATTTTGTTTTCCTCAATTTTTTTTTTTTAATCTTTTTTCATTTGTCTTGCGGAACAAGTTCTTTCACTAATAGTGCTGGTCACATTTTCTCTTTAGAGGCAAAGAAATGAATCGGGTTTTGCTTCTTGTAAAAATCTCTTCTTACTCACAATTTTTGTCTATCGTTGATCTCAGACGCAACATTTCTGATATTCCTGGTGAATTTTATATAATAATCTTACCAATTTTGTCAGTTTGCACATAATGTGTTTAGGGCTTGATTAGTTTCTAGCAGTCACGATAAAATATCTGAAATATCTGTGCAGACAATTAGAAAAACTGAGTGACAAAGAAAAATATTCGCCATTTAACTTCAACCTATTCTTGAATGAAGTTCCCTTTGTATAGGACGTTGCATGTATATATATATAAAAACATGACACATTGTACAAAATGATGATGAAAAAAAATTGCTAGGTATTTGCATGCATAAAGTCATTTACCTAAACATGAAATTATTCTAGTGAACGGCTTTGGAAGAAGGAAAAGGAGGAAGTTTGGGCAGGGGGGATCTATATGAATTTTGATTTGTTGAAATAGCACTCTCATCTCTTGCATTATATTGTCAAATGAGCTGAATGGTGTTTTGATTTTTGTTGATAAATCCAGCAACTAGGAAATATGAAACATTTTGTCTTCTCTTTGTGGTCCTATTATAACAAACTGTTCATGAAGATTTTACATAAATGAAAATGAAGCATTTTCACCCCGATGCAGCAAATGCTTTCGTCTTACTTTTCATCCCTATGTCCAGCTTTCACTGTTAATGTGCAGGGTAGTTGTTGGTGCTCTTTGGGTAGCTTTCTTTGTCTTTTTGTC
Source organism: Bullina lineata (assembly GCA_039654405.1). Lineage (NCBI taxonomy): Eukaryota > Metazoa > Mollusca > Gastropoda > Bullinidae > Bullina > Bullina lineata. The sequence continues at coordinate 1,341 of JBDFRD010329153.1, read as the reverse complement.
TTTTCTTTGTAGACAAGGTCAAAGCCGAAGAGTGAATTAAAGAGTGAAACTACTTTTCCTGAGCAGTGTTTTAGAACGGCAAGAAGTGAAAGTTGAAACTGCATGCATAGGCGTTTCTGCCTGGGTGTTTGAAAAAGCATTCACATTATTGATTGGTTGCTCCGGGGTCAGTGCAAAGTCAAAGGGTCATCAACATATTTGAACAGAGCAGATCATTATTTGTGCTTATGTTGTATGCTTTTCTCCTATTCAGAGGGAATCAGTATACATTCCTAATTGAAAATACTTCAAAGCCCACTGCTGAATTTGTCATCACTATCACTATGTCTAGACATTTTACAAAGTAGTTGACTTGTAACTGAATAACCTGGTAACAAATGCAAATGTACTTGACTCAAAAACATCAGACACACACAGATTTCTGCACTTAGTCGTATTGCCCAAGGGATGTGTATTTATTTGTTTTCAACATCCTTGTCAGCTCAACTTTGTATTTTTACTTTATATTTTTGTTGGGGAGGGGGCGTTCTGTTTTATTTGCAATACATAAAACCCAGGCAGAAAATGGACATTATTATGTGATAACATACAAGCATGCAACTACATGGTCATGGTAGTTATAATCATGCAGTCCTCTTCAGTACTCCAGCTGCTGATGGCACAAGTTTTCGTTTCATATAGCTTGCAACTTGTTTGATTTTTTAAATTATTATTATATTAGCATGATACAGGTCATGACAGTATATATAATCACTATGGAGTACTGGTATTTTTGATTCTTTAAATTTTCTTGTGTATAGTCTTGTTGATGACATTGCAAATCCCTTGGACCGCAACAGAGAGCAGGCTAATGTGCTGAACTGTTAGGCTCATGATGTTGATGATGTTCACTCTCTATACATGACATTGCATCCACTCCCAGTTTCTCATGATTCTCATACTAGTGGAATGGGGGCCTTCACTGCTGATCTTCACGTTCACGTGTACTAGACCTTGTATGTTTATTTTGCATTCTCACATTTATTCCACCTCTAATCTCTCTACGGATGTTGTGATGATATTATACTTTTGGAAGCTGCAACACATGTGTGTATGTCTTCTCTTGCCTGCACTTTCTTTGATGTTGTTAACAATTTCCCCTGTACCTACTATTCCCTGTTGCTCATATTGTGTTCAATGCACGGAACTCTCAGAAAGAACAAAAACCTCAGCTATTTCTCTACCGTATACATTTTGTTTCACAGCACAGGCTACTGAAACAGCTTTCTCTCTCTCTCTCTCTCTTCTCTCTCTCTCTCTCTCTCTCTCTCTCTCTCTCTCTCTCTCTCTCTCTCTCTCTCT
>JBDFRD010329042.1:0-10295 GCA_039654405.1 Bullina lineata | reverse complement strand
TATTGGAGATGAGCTATAAAATCGGAGATCCCGTGTGTACGTTACGCATGTTAAAGATCCCTTGACAGTCTAAAATCATACAAGAGTAGGCAAGCGCCGCTGTCCAGGCAAAATTTCTAAATTTCAAATACTCTACCGATGAACGTCTCACTCTCTTTCCGCAGGTCAGACAAGTTCCAAACATATTGACCATTGTCTTTCCTTTGGAATAAAACTAGTATGACCGAGAGAGGAATAGCGCCTCTGGGCAAAGCGTTATTTCTACTTAAGAGGCTGCCCAGGCAAAGCAGCAACTTAGCTGCTTCGACCATCTGTAAAAAGACGAAAAGAGCCATACTCTGGTACCAACTGAAAATGTATGCCTCATTTCTCACCATGTCCCTATTTTCACCACTGACATTAATGTCACCCCTGTGCTTCTCCTAAATTCCAAGGGTTTGTTTTTTTTATCACAGTGCTGCAGGTTGCCTAAGTTGGTTCACACATGAGGATCATGAGTTTTGCAGCTGAACCAGGTTGGAAGCAGGTTTCTCTGTGATTTTTCTAGTTGTTTTCATCTGTGCCTTCTAAACAGGTTCCGCGCCATTAAGTGCTTTCTTTTTTTTCTTTTTTTTTGGGCGTGAGTCCCATGGCCTTGTTACGTGTTGTAATGAGTTGTTAAACGTTTGTTCTTGTGCCAGGAGAAGAGCTCTCACTATGTTCTCAGTCACTCTCCAGTTGGTGAATGCTTGAAAATGCCATAAGTTGCTTTTTCTCATTGTACTTTTGAAAGAATTTTGTCTATATCGGGTACATTATATTTACTCTCCGCTCTTTCTTTGCGTCTTCTTTTGTCACTCTGTCTCAGATGGCACACCTTTGAGCCTCTTTCTTTGGGGGATTTTCCGCCACTACCTTTTACCTGAAGTAATATACAACCTCGAACTTAACCATAATGTTTAACCCATAGGCTTACTTACCTTTTCCACAACAGGGTTTGTAATGTTGGCATGTTTACAAGACAGTCATGGATGTACTTGTTCTGTGAACAGTGGATGGCTCACAGCATGGATCTCATTATGGGTCACAGTATGGTTCTCAGTGTGGATCACAGTATGGATCTCACTGGATCACAGTATTGCTCACAGTACGGATGTCAGTGTGGATCATAAAGCTGGAGGATAACTGAACTGCTGACTTCCATACAAAAAGACTTAGGAAACTTCTGCATAAAACATTCCAAATCATTAGAACAAAGAGAAACTGTTGGATTAATGTCATCAAGGGAAAAAAATGGGGTTATTTCTCCATAATCTTTTGTTTTTTTATTTTGAAAGCCTGTTTCTATAATTCCAACTTTTAAACACACTGATCATATTTTTGATAGTACTGTCAAAGAACCATTATTTTCACTTTTTCTCCCCAAGGTGTATAAACATTCATTGCCATTTGTGCCTGATTTTCAAAACATCTTGAGTTCTTGTTGATTTCTCTGCCTGGTGTATTGTTGATGGTACATGGGTCAAAGGCAATTGTGTTTGGCAGACACAATGATGCAAGTTCTGAGAGATTGTTTGCAAATTGGAGCGGGTACGGGTGACATTGATACAATGTATTTTAAGTTTTTAAATTTTTCCCTGGCATCTTGAAAGGTCAAAAGGTTAGTTGACTTTGAGCCAAGCTCAAGACATTGAAGGGACTTGCCTGTGAGTCCGACATTCTCGACTGAAATACAAGTACCCGCTATTGATGCAGCGCTCCTTACCATTAGTGTGTTACATGTAAGGAGAACTTACCTGCTGATATTATTTGTTCGACTTCGTTATGATTTCTGTCTTTTTCTTATTGACCTTTTGATCTTTGTTGCATCCTCTGCAGTCTGTCTTGGGCTGCTGCTATCTTTGAACTTCTTTCTCCTTTTTTGTTTTTAACTGAGTTTGTTCTTAACCTGTTTTAATGACTGGTGAACAAGAAGACAAAAGTAAAGACAGTTGATCAACATGAAGAGAACAAAAGAAACAAAAAGATTTAATGGAAAAGAAAAGGAGATGACAAAGAGAAGCATCAAACTTGATGAAAAAAGAACAGAGCAAGTAAACATAAGCTGGTAGAAGGCCATGATCGAAACAATTGGATTTGGAGCACTGGAGAGGTGACAGCGATAAGAAGTAACAAGTAGACAAAACAACAGAAAAAGATTGACTATGGCATCCAACCCCTTGGACAGGAAGGAACTTTGCATGAATGCATGTTCTTTAACAAAAGTAATCAACCTCTAACTCTCTCTCTAATTTTAACCGTACTAACTAACTCCGCCAGGGCTCATGTTCAGGAAGTGACATTGCATACGTCATGTCTGCCTTAGCAGGAGCTCTGAGGGTCCCAAGCCCCTAAGGAGGAGGGTTTTAGTACAGGTTGTGGTTACTAATGTCTGGTCACTCATCCAAACATAAAGAAAATATAAGATGACTCAGTCACTCGACCCTTTCATAGAAAGGCGTATTCCTTCAGCAAGATTCGTAAGAGAGAAGATACAGTATGTTGTACGTTATTATTGTGATAAATTCTCCACTTTCCATTTGGATATTTTTTGCAGTTCTGATGCTTGTGTTTGTGTTGTTTTAACTTGTTTTAAACCACTTCCTTAGGTGAACCAGTACAGAAGGCTGAATGAATAGCACAACAGCACCATCTTCTTCTTATTCTGGAGCACAGGGACCTGGACAAGGAAACAGTGATAAAAACAAAAGTCTCTGGATTTGAGAGCGACCTTGTTGTACATTTCAGCTTCCGCTGTGCCCAGCTCATACTTGATGTATAAGTGTATATTCTGTATACAGTGAAACCTCGCTATACGGCCTCCTGTTATACAGCCATTCCCGCATACCGCCAGCTTTTCGCCGTGGTACAGATCTCACACCTATATAAAGTCACTGAAAATCTCGGTATATCGCCATCCACCAACAATTCAACTGTTACATTCATAACTTGAGTATAGTAAATATTGCTCGTTATACCGCCAACGTAAATTTAACCCCCACTGCCCTAAATCCAGGTGATGCTTGTCGCGGGGGTACGATGCAATGTTGATTTATGACGTAGGCCTAGCTTCGTGTGATTCTCCGACCGACCCGATTGTGATATAGGTTATTGTTAGCCAGTCCAATGTTGGTAAATTAATTATTTTCCTTGTACCGCCATTTTTTAGTTTGCCCCTTACTTGGCGGTATAACGAGGTTTCACTGTATTTGGAAACATTAATGGCGTTACTTCACTGAATCCTAACATTAATTAACATAACATCTATTTCTTTCCCACACCAAAATAACAAAAAAGAAGTTTAAAATCCTTTTTTTTTTTTTAATCAAGTTCTTCTTACTAGATCTATTTCATTAAAAAAAACAACATTTTTTCGCTAGGATTCAGCGACAGAAAAAAAAAAGTAAAAAGTTCCTTCAAGGCCATGAGGCCAATAGAGCCCAAGCTTATCTTAGTTTTGGTAGCATGAAGCAGGATAGATGAATTAACTTCATCTCCTAGACAGGACCCTAGTCTGTCGTAAGCGACAAATAGCGGGCAGTGAAAGTATTAAATCAACCCCAAGCTCATTTCCAGTAAATGTGGCATGGCGGCTGGACGGCTAGAGTATTGGAGTCCCACTCCAAGGGTCCTTGGTTTGAATCCAGTGATGACTGTATCACGTCTTTGGAGAAAAACATTTTACAGCATTTTTTCTCTCAGCATCCAGATGCAAATAGGGTACATTTCACTGTGGATTATAGACTGCCAGGTGAAGATCTACTAAAACAACATCTATTCTAGAATAGCAGAAAAGTAGACACACAATGCAATGGATGAATCCAGCATTTAACCTTTTCTGCCACTCATGGGTCTAATTGACCCGTACGTGAAGCAAAAAAATTGATGACAACTTTAATAAAGAAATTTAAACCATGAGACTCCTTGTATTCTTCTATCATCCATTTGTATAATACACGTTGTGTTGTAATTTATTTTGTTGTACTTGTGACTTTTTTTAAAAATAATTTTTTTCCCCAAACATTATCAAACAACCACACTTCATTTGCTCAGACACACGTGGGGGCCAATTTGACCCAATGACTTCCAAAGAGGAATTTATTGATAAAGCGCACATTCGCCACAAGTGGATCAAATAGACCCAATGACTCACAGAGAAGAAATGAGAGTCAGTGGGTCAGAAAGACCCAAGGGTGATGGATATAACTTTTAATTAACGTATGTCTGTAAAGGTTAAAGTAAGTTCCTTCAAAGCCTCGAGGCCCATAGAGCCGAAGCTTATCCCGGTTTCTGTAGCGTGAAGCATAGCAGATGATTTTTACTTCATCTCCTAGACAGGACGCCAGTATGTCATAGGTTTACATCCCCAGCACAATATGCCGGTACCCAATTCGCACCTGGGTGGGGAGGGAAAAAAATGGTGTAAAGTGTCTTTCCTAAGGAAATAACACTGTCACCTCCGGATTCGAACCTTGGACCCTTGGATTAGGAGTCCAACACTCTAACCATTCGGCCACCGTGCCACCATCTGTAAAGGTTAACCCACCTCTTTATTGAAGCACTTGACTGCATAGCGTATCGCCTTCTCCAGTTCCGCGTCCTGCGTGCTGGCCTTGACCTCCAGAGTACAGAAGTCCTCCAAGGTCAGCTGTTCGAATATTGATGCAAAAGGAAATGGTTTTACACAAACTTTAGGCTCTTGGCATAAGATGGAGTTTTCATCTGTGGTTTACAAGTCTTTAACCCCTTCACTGCCAGCTATCTGTTGCTCGATCGTAGCACAAAGATCTGTTTTCTTAATGAAATAGTGAGAAGAAAGGGATTTTTAAAAGCCAGTTTAAAGTTATTTTTTCCATAACAGATTGAAAATGAATTAATTCATATGAAAAAATTGAAAGTCGGATCCAGCAAATTAATACTATTAATGTTGGCAATTAGAAAACACAGCTTTTCGTCAATCGGTGAATTTGGCCTGTGAGGGGGTTAATGAGGCTTGCTAAGTTTTAAATGTGGTTTATGAGCATGAGAATGTGGTTTGTAGGGTTTGCCAAGTTTTAAACCTCTGTTTTATTGAGTTTTTTTTAACTGTGTTTCATAAAGGCTTAGTCTCTTGTTTACTGAATTTTTAACTCTATTTACAGTTCTAAAAGCATGGTTCAGACAGTTTTCAAGATCACCAACAAAATGTTGGATTTACATACAGAATTTTACATTTAAGACATTGCTTGTTTAAAGAGTTGAAAACTGTTGAGAGAATGCTGGGTTGGTTTGATTGCAGAGGTTTTTACTCGGAACAGTCTGTTAGAAAAAAAAGTGTTAGCTTTGTTTTTTACATTTCTATACCACAGAAAAGCTATAAGTTTTGTTATTTCATTTTAAACCATGCACAGACTTGAGAACCATTGCTCTTAAATTCTAATCTGTGGATATGTTCATGAGACAAAGATGAGCTTTAGAAAACCGTGGAATTAAACACATTCAACAAAATTACGAAGAACGGATTATGAAGGTAAAGCACAATCCCAAACAGTCATTTCTTCTTCATATAAAAAGAACACCAAAAAAAAACAAAAAACGGTTACGCTCTTCTTAGATGCAGTAATGACTCTCTACCATCTTTCACTCTTTCAAAATAAAATAACTATATAGTCCTCATTGTGCTGTGTCAGCACATAAGGCCAGTAACAGAGAGCGCTAATAGTCCCTATCTGAAGCAAGATTTGCAATCCTTCCCCAAGTCCAACCCGTATTATACATTTCCTTCTCCACACTCCTTCACCAAGTCTCCATCAGTCGACCTTTATTTCTGTACCAGCAGACGTCTGTCTGAGCGCTGTTCTGGCAATGGCATTTGTGTTTACTCTGTTGATGAACCAATCCATCTCCATCGACAAAGGGCGATGATACCAGTCAAGGGCTGCATCCCTGATTTGTTTAAAAGTTCTCTATTTGTTGTTCTGTTCCGACAAAATATTTTCAGTACCCTTTTTAAACATTTGTTTTGAAATGTCCCCAATTTTCTCTAAATTCCCGCTGTCACTTTCCAGGACTCTGCTCCATACAAGATGACAGCAAGCATATTGGATCTATAGATTCTTACCGGTATCTAAATTCTTTTTGAGATCTTGCTTGATTTCTATATATATTTCGTAAATTTCCAAATGCTTTTTTTTACTTTCTTTAGTCTGTAAAAGATGGACATAAAAGCAAAAGTAAGTTCCTTCAAGGCCAACGAGGCCCATAGAGCCGGAGCTTATCCCGGTTTCGGTAGTGTGATGCGGAACAGATAAGCAAGCATGCAGTAAATCCTACCTACCTCACGTCTTTCTTACAAAAAAAAAAAAAAAAGATTTTGAAAGGTTATAAAACCAAATGAGCATACTTTCAACTTGAGGTCCAGAGATGCCAGTTTGTCTCTCAGGGCCACCAAACAATTCTGCATGCTCCCCTCCAGTGTGGACTGAATTACTCCAATGTCCGCACAGTGGCCGGCAAACTCAGCCAGCGAGTCTTCTTGGTACAGCTTGAGGCAGTTCACTCGGTAAATCACCTCTTCTGCCTGGGAAAACTGCTCATCAATCTGAGGGGGTTGATGGAGCACAGGGGTTAAAACATGTTTTCCGTTTTTTCTTCTCACTTGATTACACACAACAACAGCAGATAGAACAAGAAATCAAGAAAAGAAGACGGAGGTGGATAGGCCACACCTTGAGGAAGCCTGCTACAAATGTGACAAGACAGAGCTTGAAATGGAATCCCCAAGAGAAAAGGAAAAGAGGAAGACCAAAATCCACTTGGCGGAGAGGTCTTGACACAGACCTAAGAGCGATGGGGCACAGCTGGACAGAGGTGGAAACAATCGCCCAGGACAGGGACAGATGGAAGGCTCTTCTTGGTGGCCTATACCCACGCCCGGGTGATAAAGGCCGACGATGATGATGATGAATACTTTGGTTCTCTGTGACATCTTATTTGCTTTCCATATACATGTACTGTATGTTCTGAAGCTGAGGGTATTGAGCAAAATTGTGGTAGTTTTGAGAAAACCGGTATCAAAAAGTGTATGTCTTAGCAGGTTAATTTTTCACTTGAAGTTTAAACTAAAAAGAAGGAATGGAGTTACAACAATACGGAATCAAAATTTATCGTTGGCTTGTTTTAAAGGCATTTTTATCATTTTTTCATGAATTTGGAGATACATTGCACATGTACAACAATTTGCTCTATACCCGCAAAACGTTGTTCTTACCTTACATGGCTTTGACATCTGTTTCTGTTCCACCATAAGTAGTAAGTAAAGTTCCTTCAAGTTCAAGGCCCATAAAGCCAGAGCTTGTCCTGGTCTCGGTAGTGTGAAGCAGAACAGATGATTTTTACTTCCTCTCCTAGACAGGACACTAGTCTGTCGTAGGCTTACTTCCCCAGCGGAATATGCCGGTACCCAATTCGCACCTGGGTTAGGAGAGGAAAAGTGGTGTAAATTGTCTTTCCCTAGGGCACAAGACGGTCGCCATTGGATTCGAACCCAGGACCCGTGGATTAGGAGTCCTGCGCTCTAACCATTTCGCGACCATACCACCTCTGTTCCATTGTGCGTTTGTTGAAAATATTGTTTCAGAAGTACAACGATCTCAGTATGTGGCAAGCCCTACTTCTCTTGGAGAGCTCAAACCTGAGGGGCTTTGGGTTTTAGTCTAAACAAGCATGATAAACCAACCCAGCTTGTCGTCAAAGTTGTTTTTCAATCTGAGGGCCAGTTTTTTGGTGTGAAAATACACAGAAACAGTTTCAGTAGATATAGAATAAAGCTTTGGTTTTATTTATACTTTTTAATACAAGGCAAGAAGGATTTATGACCGTCAATATTATGAAAGGCAGTAACAAGGAAACTCGCTAATTGAGCGTAATCATAACATGTTTTACATAGTGTCGAGGGTTCTACGTGTATATGGGAGCCGTAGCCAGTACAGTTCACAATTGCATTGCTAAAATCTGTAGCGCAGCCTTGTGTGAATTGTCAATACATGTGCATGGAATCGTTGCCAGTAGTAAATATTGAATGAAAGAGAATATTAAAACGACGAGAAAGACAAATTATGGCAAATTTGAAAGTAAAAAAATAGTTATGGTAACAATCGCAATATAAAACAGAGAAAAACATGTACATATATTGAAACAGAAGCATTGACTATGGCATTGTAAGTGATGAGCAATAGAACTGAAGTGCAAGTATGTATACGCAATAATGCTTGGAACAAAAAAAAATTGCTGAAACTGAAATGAAAAAACAATGAAATATTACATATACATGTAATTGCGAAATACATATATTATGTAGGCCTACAATGTATTATGAAGCTCAACGCTGGCATGTCATGGACAGAATTGAAGAGATGCCCGAGTCCGATGGAAATGTGATGCTTTGGCCCTGTGTTCCCCCGAGAAACGCAGAGGCATAAGTCAAGTAAGTCATTATGAAGCGTACGAAAAGAGCATTTCCATCGTCAACATTAATTAGTTGTGATCAACGGGTGATTTCAAAATGTTGCATACATTATTAACCAACAAAATATGTACATGTATAAAACATTTAAATTATTCAAACAGATCAAATTGTATACATTTATTTTACAGTCAACATCATGTTTAAATGACGGGTCGTTTGAGTGTCATTGTGTATAACCACGTTAAAAAAAGTTAACGTCCAGCCGAAATAGCGCGTAATCTCGAAAATAAAAGAAACGAAAACTGAGAATGGTCACACTCTTTAAATTCAGAAAGGTAGAACGTTCATTGAGAAAAACGTTTGTGTAAAACAGTTAGATTTCACACGTGAAATTGAAATAACACGGAGTTATACATGTAATATAAATCGAGGACAACAGAAAAAGATTTGGGAAAACTCCGCACCTTTCACACCACCTGTCTACGCAAGATCTTGAGAATATTTTGGCCCGAGAAGATCTCAAATAAAAACTTATTAGACAGATGTGGACAAGAAGACATGGCAACCATTGTCACAAGGAGAAGATGGAGATGGATTGGACATGTGTTGCGAAGGGAGCCAGAATCCATTTCAAGAACTGGACTCCAGATGGCAAAAGGGCAAGAGGAAGACCAAGAACATCATTTAGGACAGTGGAAAGTGAAATGAAGGCCATGGGACAAACATTGGGATCTTTAATAAGGCTCGCGAAGGGCAGGCTGGAATGGAGGAGCTTTGTTGCTGCTCTACACACCAACATTGGTGTAACAGGTTCATGATGATGATGATAATATAAATCGTGGGATTGGGTTGTTTTTGACGGCCGTTCACTGAAAGTTGCATAAAGCTTTTATAATCCGCTACCATATTATACTAGTTCTGGCCAAAAACTGCTCTGTGCTAACTAGCAGCATACCATATGCTCTCAAAGTTTAAATGCCAAGTTGTATTTAAGCAAGATTGTGCCAGTGATCTTTAAGCGGAAACCAGTAAGCCCTCAACGGCAACGACCATCCACACACACACGCGCGCGCGCAAGCAAACCAAACCAAACCAAAATACACACAAAAACCTTCCACTTGCTGGCTTGTAACATGATACATGTACCAAATAAACATCGTATGCCGCCAACGTAGCTGCGATCGAATTTTTAACTTGCGTAAATAAAAAACTGTAAAAAATTTCCATCTCTAACACATCGAATGCATAATACATGTATTCACAAATTGAAATAGTCGATAGAATGGCATCGGATCCCACGATCCAAGGTATAGGAACGTCAGTAAGCTCCACCTCAATGCCATGCTTCGTCCGCCAAGATACCGCTCCGACGGGGGAAGGGTGCGGGGTGGGGAGATGGGGAAGGATAAACACGAGGAAGCAAACAGACTAGGAAACGACTAATCACAACTCCACCAGTCTATTCCTGTCGTCTGCTCCCGATAGGGTTTCCGGTTTCAGCACTTTGAAATCGTGGGGTAGCTTTCGCCTCCACAAATTAATTCCACATGATTAATTAATTTTCGGGGCGATCTCCGCTTCAAGTTACAAGAGGCCGTCGAGATTGGAATAATCCGATTGATTGATTCCTGTCATGTGACAGGGCCTCGGCGAACTCTCGAGTCCAAAGCGCTGGGCGAAGTTTGGCCTCGGCTTCATTTCCTGGCGTGGGGGGAGGCAGGAGGCCCTATATTTGGTTGGGGTCAGAATAGAATTCATCATCCTCATCATCATCATCATCATCATCATCATCATCATCATCATCATCATCATCATCATCATCATCATCATC
>JBDFRD010328932.1:0-10297 GCA_039654405.1 Bullina lineata | reverse complement strand
GTAAATCAACAGAAATATCCCTCGTATTGCTTTGGATCGCGTAAGAGCACGCTTGGCCTAAGTGCACGCTTAAGCTGTCTCCCGAGCACCGTGCACATAGGCGGCGACTACTGAAATGAAACTTCATGGTGCTTGTCATGTCCAATACTTGTCCATACACCTTGTGTGCAATAGTTTGACATCTACTGGACTTGAGAGGCACACCTTTGATAATGATAGCCAAACTTCCTTGTTTGGTGGTAAACACAAACGGTTGTCTTCTCCCAGTGTAACGCCTTGCTTATCATATGTAGGAGGACTTTCGCCCACAGAGAATAGAAGGAAGGCTACCGTAAGGGGAAAAAAATTAAATGAAAGCAACCGGATGATAAAAGTAATTATAACACAGTAGGAATGTGTGCATTAAATAATGGATGAATACATGAAGAAATCTACTGGTCTGTTTTATCATAGTGTCACTATCAGAGAAGAGTTAAAGCTGGTTTGGTCCGAGGCCTTAAGTAGCAATATGAAGCTTTGACAATGACGGGACTCAAGGCAACTAAGCTGAGAATGCGGTTTGTTCTAGTCCTCTTTCCTACACTCATTTCTTCAAATGTAGTCTAATTGTGATGGCCAAAAATTCCATGCCGTTCTCTGAAATGTACATGTAGATCTTTCTGACACAGATCAGTGAGGCCTATTCATGACCCATTGAACAAACATTAACAACCAGTACAGAACCAAAAGAAAGATAACCCGCTTATATGTGTAATATAAAAATTCAAAGGTCGATACATATTTCGATTGAAAAAAATCTGATGAACGTTTTGTCCTCAGTAAAACATGAACTGATATTTAGACCATTTCTAGTACATACTTAGAATGAAATGAAAGCCTACAAGCGTGAAGCACTTTGTCTTATTCACACTTTTCCTTCTTCGTGTGCCCATTCACGAGGCTTCCCGTGCTTTTGCATACATGTACATGTAGCTACATGCGACTATTCTCACTCGGTGCAAAAAGCATGTGGCTTTTCTGCAGACTGCTCATTCCATGTCCCAAGTTTCCCTTTCCATGTAAGCAATTTGCCTCTGTGTAATTGGGGACCTATTCTGCTTTGCATCAGCTGAGTCCCTGACTGAAGAATATTTGCTGATTGTGTATGCCACAAGGCTACATGGTATCGATGTCCATTTCATAATATACTTGTGTAGCCAATATTTTAGTAATTTTATACCAGAGTATTTTGAAGTTGAACCATTTTTACGGGACAGTTGGCAGTCATATTGTGGTTACTTTTTAATGTTTAAAAGTTTAAATGATTTTGTTTGCAGATTAATCTTTGTACTGAAGTTATAAAATTTAAGGAAAAGATGTAAATTATGATTCATTCAATTTCCAAATAAAAAATTTAAATTCCGCTTTTAGGCCTGTTATGAAGTCAACATTGCAAATCTAGCAGGAGCACAATTACATTGATCAGCACCCACAAAGCAGAGTTTACAAAGAACTCTCAAAATAAAATAAAATAATTTCCATGACAATAGCCCTGGAATGTGAATGGATGCCTAAACAGTAATGGCCTCATTGGTGTTGTTACAATCAATATTTTCTGCCATTGTTTGTTTTCAGTACCGGTACACCTTGCAATAGCAAAAGGAATGTTATTTTTAAAATCCCATTGCAGCATAGCAAAAGGAATAATATTTTTAAAATCCCATTGCAGCATAGCAAAAGAAATGTTATTTTTTAAATCCCATTGCAACATAGCGAATGCAATGTTATTTTTAAAATCCCTTTGCAGCTTAGCAAAAGAATGTCATCTTCTGAAACGCTTTGAGAGGTTTTGCCATGTGTGTCCTGAAACGGAATGAGGAGATTCAATTGGCAAGATTTAAAAATCAACTTTAAAAGTGCAAACAATGTTTTCTTTGCTGGATTTTCTTAGGCATCATCATAAGATGATAACTATAATAGAATGTGGCCATGACCACGATTATTTTTTAAAATTGTGGTTATCTATTTTTTAGTATTATTATTTTCAAATGTGATGCTGGTTTGCCAGTAAAGCCTTTCTGTGTAACCGATGCACGCATGGGTAACTTTTAGTGAAGCCGGGTAATAAGTGTTACATTTGAATGATATACACATGTAGTTACCGGTAACTTCATTTCACTTAAAATGTTGGCTACTGTATAATTCGAACAAATCAAATATTTTTACTTGCTGGAGAGGCACCCTGAGATAGTCCTGATATTTTTCTGTGTCCAGTACCAGAGGCATGACTTACTGAGCTAAGGGGCTTTATATTTTTCTTTCATTGAATAATGGCATGTTTTCAAAACCTATGGTAGATCTGGGCATCTCTTTGGAGTTTGAAAATTCAGTAAATGTTGGGCAGCTTGTATCTTCAAGTAAAAGAAAAGGACAGCTTCATATGATCAGTATCTGTTGCACAATATCAGGAAATAATTATTACATGTATTTAAGTCGGACAGCTTCCATTATCTTAAGCTTACAAAAAAAAATGATCTCTTCTGTACAAACTTATCAAGTTTATTTTGTATATGATTGATATAATGATATTGATCTTTTTTTTAATATTCTTTTAATCTTAGTAGATAGCTAAGTTATGAAGTACACAAGTACATGTAATATAATGTGGTATTTTCATTTTACAAAGATCAGGCCTGTGAAAGGACTACGGTATAAGTATAACAGTTTTGTTGTAAAGGAACAGTTTTGCTTGGTTAAGCAAGTGTTAATCAGTAGGTTAGAATAATAATTAGTTTTCAGTGATGGGAAGGCCTAGCTCATTATATTCATGGATTGATAAGCAACAAGGCAATATAAAATCTCAGTTATTCTGAAGGCTGAAAGAGTGAAGCTCTCACACCTTCCACTAATATTTCTATTTTTTTTATGTGTCAGAAGAAGGCCTACATTGTATACTGTCGTGATGTTTAACTGCAGAGAAAGTAAGGGCATTGTTCACTGTGACTTTAACATCATCCAGCTCCAACTTGAGACCGGTGTCTTAGCAATTTAGGCAGTGTGACTTGTTTTATGTGTGTTCATATTATATTTCATAAAAGCTCTTTCGTTACTATCCTTCATCTCTAGTACAATGTAGTACTTTAGTAGCTTTTGGCAGACTATGGAGTTGAAGTCTGGTTTTATTGAATCTTCCTTACTCATTTCTTCTTCACTAGAGATTAAGATAAGGAGGCATTTAAAGACCAAACACCTAATGACATACAGCAGGTTAAAGCTGGAAATAGGATGCCACCATTTGTCGCGTATGTCATAATTTAGGATGTCAGTGCGATTTATGTGTCAGTAAACAATAAATAATTACAGTTGTAATGATCCTGTGCCCGATGTCAGTGCCAATGATGAAGCCAACTGTTATTTTTTTTTATGGTAGGCCTACGTGGTGTAGGTTGAAAGTGTGTGCCATTAGTGCCAATGATGTAGGCCATATTTGATGTTGTAAGTAGTAAGCATGGCCAAGGCACATGGATGGCAGGTAATGCAACGATGTAGCCAGCAAAAGGGCATTAATTAAACCATAATTTTAGTGAATGTGATCCAATTTTTATAGGTAGTTAAGAAATTGATGCATCTTCTTGTCTCTGTCACAAAAACCAGGGATGGGACTTTCTCAGAAAAGCGGTGGTTGGCGGAAGTGAATCTGAGGAAATCTCGTACGACACTGAGTTGTACTAACACTAACAGATCTTTTTATTTTTTATTGTAGGCCCATACTATGTATAGTAAATTTGACTCAATGAATTATATGGATTTCCCCAAAGCAAGTTTTTGCAACATTTGCATTCTAGTTGTTTTTTTTTATTTTTCAAAAAGAGGAGAGAAGTGGGTTAATTTCTACACCCATTTTTATTATTAAACTGCTACCACCCTTCAATATTGTATTTAAAGAGTCCTGTCCCTGAAAAATTGAACTGTGGATAGCTGTGAATACATGCATTATGTAATGACTGTTAGAAATGGCAGCAAGATGATCTGAGTGGGTGATGTGACCTGTATGACAATTTCTGTGGTCTGTAAGCTTAAAAAAATGGGAAGTCTTTTAATGTGACAAAATTAAAATTCACAAATGATTTGCTCTGCGTCTAGTGTTTATATATGAAGAATTGTTTTCTTGTTTTTGTGCTAAGTCTGGTTGCCTGTCATTGAGTCCCTTTGATCCTAAAGAATGGGGCTTTGTTAGGTACACATTTATTTTTTGTTTATATGACATACCCATACAGTGAAAAAATCATCTTCATTTTATTGTTTGGGTCAGTCTTGTGAGTTGAAAGTGCCCCAATAGAATTTGAAGGGAAGAAATGTTAGCATATTCAGGGGCATTCATTATCTCTGTTTTAGTTCCGTTTCCTGAATTTCAACAAGTTTAGTTCTAGCAAGAGATAAAACTCATCTGTCACTTCACACAAGACATGGTTTATACAGACCATCTCAACAAAATGTTGTGAACAAACCTAGAAAAACAGGTTTTTATTGAATGATCTTGTGAAATACAAGACATGTATGTAAAAGCTGACAACAATGGTCAAAGCCAGAAATTAGATCTGAAACAAAATGGTCTCTAAGCCATAAAACAATAATAGAGAATGAACTAACTGGTCTTAATATTCTAACCAGCACATTGCACGACGCCCTTGGAAAGGAAAACACTGATAAGAACACAGATCAGTTTCTTAATGGTGAAATATGTGCATTCAAATGATCTTCTAGCCCAAACAATCTTTTAGTAGAGATGCAAAAACTAACAAAAGAAAAAAAAAACACAGCAAAAGCTGACCCTGGAATTGGCAACACATGACCTTTTGCGACCCTGAGGTTGAAATGAAGCCTGAATGATTTAACATTATTATTATTATGATTAAACTCTTTATCATTACTAGTATTCTGACCAAAAAAATGCAAAATGTTGATTGATGAAATCCAAGACATTTCTCTACTTTTTCACCTGTTGGTGGTTACAATGTATTTGGGTTCTCCATTTCATTTTGTGCTGTGAACGTTTGAATAAAAACTTTGGCCTCTTTTTTGATTAAATAAAGCCCCCGAAATATATATATATTATATTATATGTATTTACATACACATGTAAATTGTAACCTGTAATTTGGATTATTCAATTTAAGTTTAATCCAACCCAGGTTTATAAGACAACAATATACAAGATTTGGTGAATTGAGAAAAATTAACCACACATCCAAAAGTAAAACAGAAAACCAATTGTACACATAAATTGGCAGACTTGCACAGCTATGGTGGAGGAGGAGAATGAAACTAAAACTAAAATTTCACACATCCCTCCCTCATCCAGAGTCCATATCAAGCTCTAAGCCTGGCAGGTTGCAAAAAAAGGGTGCTTGACGTTGGGATTGTGGCTTCCTGGCTAAACAGTTAGGAAGCCAGCCCCACTACCTGATGGTTGTCAGATTAAAGCCTAGCCATGACAGACAGTCCCAGCATTATGTCTTTGGGAAATCTACGTGTAAACTATAAAAACAAGGACATTATTATTGTATTATATTATTATAACACTATTAATACTTCAGTTTGCTTGGGGTTAGAATATTTTTGACTTTCTCCAAAGCAACAATGCCAACTTCAGCATTGACATTATTCACAATAAGACTAGTACATCAACCTTGTACAGTGTATATCAATAATAAATACCTTGCGTACTGTAGATGTTAACAAACTTTTTAAAAAAATGTAGATCTAGTAGCATCAAAGCTCAATATGTGTACAAATATTTCTTTCACTTTATCATCAATATAAAATGGCTCAAACCCATTTTTAGTCACATAAATCATGTGCATAATTATATTATATCTAATTCATTCAGCTTAAAAATTTCTCAGATCAAATTCTGATGTTGCTTTTTTTAAATTATCTGCTATTGCCCATTTGATTTAAATCTACCAGTATAAGTCAAAAGAGATTCAGACCTTAAATGGAAGAAACATGTTTTATCCAACTTGCACAAAAAATAAGCAATATCGAACCAATGTAGGCCGACATGTTTACCATTAGCATGTCATTACACAAAGTATAATGAAATTAAATTCAACTTATTCAAAGAAACTTTCATGTCTATGGCATACCCTAAAAATATATTACGAAAAAGGTCTTGTACATATAAAAAAAAATGTTGACCGATATGCATTCTTTTTAACAGATCGTATCAAAGCAAAACTTGCACTATACAAAAAGAAAAAGAAGAAAATTAACCAATTTAAGAACGTTAAGAGCCTCACATGCTCCGATAACATATTTTTTATTACAGAAGTACTGATGCCATGGAAACAGCAAAAATGGTATAAAATTAAAATAGGTAAAAAAAATTTGATGCAGTGGAGAAAAAAAAAGAGTATACTATTCTCCTCAACACAACTTTTCGAACCAAATGTGACTATAATTTAGCTTTTCCAAAGCATTGCTCCTGGTCACAGAGAATCTTGTTTGCTTGTGGCAGACCTGCCAACCCTCCAATCCAACTTTCAGGGAGGCAAGGTTAAAAAATGAGGGAGATTGGGTCAGGGAGACATGATGCGAAACATAAAAAGACAAGCTAAGATTATCATGTTTCGACATGCTTGAAAGTATATAATGAAAGCGTGGGATCAAATGACTGAAAGACACACGTGGTATCCTTTGTTCGTACAGCCTTTTGCTTTCTGGATGTGATGTTTTCGCAATGCGCAAAGCAACGACAAACACTCTACGAGTGCTTGCAGCGCACATCACCGATGTTTCCCGCAAAAAGGACAAGACATAACAGTCGTACATTGACTCCGGGAGTGCGGGAGATGGGTATAAAAAGCGGGAATCTCCCGCAAAACACGGGAGGGTTGGCAGGTCTGTTGAGGCAATCCCACAGTCACTTCATATTGATTCTTGCTGAAGAATTCCCTTTTTTTCACAAAAAAGCTGTGTAAATACTGTCAGGTTGGCAGGGATAATCCCTACTGTTTTATTTTCTCATACGAACCTTTGTCATCACAGTCTCCCTCGAATCCAAGAGCCACTTGTCCCTGTCATTCTAAAAGCTTCTGTACTAAACAGTTGGTTATAGTTCAGCAAAAACCTCCCACTCCCTGAAGATCAATGGTTTGGTGACAGTTCATCGTAAAATAAAAACGTTTTTTTGTCTCTCATAATTGCTGCGATAGATCTAAACAAAGGTGTTCTTTGTGAAGCTAATGCAGCGCGTAAATTGTTCTGAATTTGTTTTGTACACAAGATTTCCACAGAAATAATTGTCATAGCAGCATTCACACAATCAAAATACTTGCATCAATAACACACAGTCATCAATGATCAGGAAAAGTAAATGAGCTATGAAATAAAGCACACAGCTACTTCGCCATAAATGTATAAATTTACAAACCAGACAGACTTCCAGGAACGTGTGTCAGTCTGTGGACGCACACAAGACAGAAGAATACATTAAGTAAACAGCCCCTGCCATGTGATCACAGAGGAGCAAAGCCATTGCGTATTTGCCTCGAGAAAAAGATGAAAGTTTTCATGTAAGAACATCAACTGGCAACTCCCTCCCTTCACACTAAACTGATATCACTACAAAAGTATATGAAAACCAATCTCGTTTTAAACCAAACTAACAAGGAAACTCAAATCATCCTGCTTTTCAGCAGTTCACACAAAAAATGATCTGAACAAAATGTTAGCCTGGTCACTGTGAGAAATAATTCATCTACAAGCCGACTGCCACGCCCCCTCCACTCCTCCAGCAAGTCATACAGGTGAGAATCGGGCCAAGTTGGTGTTTGGTTTACTCTGGCAGCTACTGGGATTATTTCTTCTTGGCTTTGGGCGAGGCTGACTGGAATACACTAGAGGCTGCCATCAAGTTCTCGATGTACTGGCCTAGCACCTGGTTCTCAGACTTCAGCTTCAAGTTGTCCACCTTAACAGTGTCCACTCGAGATGATAAATCTGCGGACACAGTGATGACAATAATTAATATGTATGCAAAAAAATAAAGTCAAGAAATCCGAGACAGTGATGACAATTAATCAGCCAACACAGTAATGACAAACACTAATGATATCATTTAGAATGAAGTTTGGATCAAAAGTGATAACAAACAATGATGATGACAAATCTGCAAAACACAGTGATGAAAATACAGTTGAACCTGCCAAGACGGAATCCTATTTTTCCCCCTGTGATTAATTCCTATATAATAATTATGACCTGTATAAAACGGAAACCTGTACAACGCGGAAACAGAAAGGAAAATGCTCTTCCAACTGAGCATATCACCTGTGCAAGATAGAATTTACTAGCCCCAGGTTCCTTTAAAACGTGCAGAACGATGAAGTCTTTCATTTTACCGACCTCAGAAGAAAATCGTGGGAGAAAGACCGCAGTCCCTTTGTGCCCCTCGATGCTAAACCGCCGGAGTCATAAAATTATGCAATTGCCGTAGGCTGCAGGCGGTATGGTGCCAAACCACGTGACTTAAGATCGACTAATCACGAGTGTTGAGACCGTGTGATGTAAAACCAGAGCATCATGGTCAGTGAAAATGAGCCTTTGATTTTTACCGACAGTAAAACAGGTGCGTGGTCCCATCACCGCTAGCATGGTTTGCGTCCGAAGAACCAATCACTGACTTCCTTGGGTTATTTAATGTCGGTTTTCTGGTCCCAGATGCTTGCAGGTATGATATTGCTGACAGAGAACCAATCAGCATTTACTCCAGGCTATTTAAGACTATGGCAGCCCCGCCCATCCTATCCTCTCCCGGTAACTCCCCTCCCCCATACAAGGCTCCCTACATTGGCCCTCCCTAATTCGTCGTCGATACTGGACCCAGAAAACTAGGCCTAACGTTGAACACAGAAACCGATGGAACCTGCCTAAGACGGAAACTTTTTCCCCTTCCCTACCATTTCCGTCTTGGGCAGGTTGGACTGTGCAAAAAAAGTACTGAAACTTCATATAAGCTTCAATACATTACTCCTCAGCAACCATCTCACAGATTAGACAAGACTTCAACAAATCTGTACAAGTTTTGTAAAACTAACAAAAGAAACTTGCAACAGAAGACACCTACCTAAAGTGGATTTATTGGGCAATAGCAGGCCATTTTTATGGTCATATCTAGTATTGCAGAGTGGTGCAACAGCCAAATGGCTAGAGCGTTGGACTACCAGCGCAAGGGTCCTAGTTTGAACCCTGACAGCGAGCATGTTTTATCCTTCGGAAAGACACCTTACATAAATTTTCCTTTCCCCACCCACAAGCAAACTGGGAACTCGCATACTTGGCAGGGGAAGTAAACCTACGAAGACTATGCCCCCTGTCTAGGAGGTAATCTAAAAGACATCTCTTCTGATTCAGGACTTCTGTCAGCAGGATAAGCTCCGGCTACACCGGCTTCAAAGGCCCGGAAGTAACTTAACACACAATTGCACAGGTGATAGTGGTTGATAAAGGCACCAAGGAGCTGATTCTTACCATCCAGAGTGTTTTGCCTCTCAAGCACCTGAGCTATCAGTCGCTGCTTCTCCTCTTCATCATCAGGGTTCAGGTCAGGATCCAGGCCTTTAGAACAAGAGAAAATAAGAGTGACTGTACACATACATTTGGCATGGGGTTAAAAATGGGGCCTGGGAGATGGAGGATGAAGCCAAAGATGTTTGGAAACAAAGTGCATAAAATGCTCACAAGATACATGCTGGAATAACAAGTATTTTAGAAGGTAGCAGGCTTGGATTTCCTTTTCAGGATATTGACCACCTAACGAAGGCTATAATATCTGTTTTGCCGCCAATCCAACATCATGTAATAATCCAAAACAGCTGGTGTTTTTAAACAGATTTCACCATCACTATGATTTCATCACATTAAAGTTTTTGTGTATGCTATCCTTTCTTTTGTTTTATTTCTCTCCTGATAGTATTCCTTCCCATTTTGCACCCCAAAACATTATAAGTCATTCAAGACAAAGAGAACTTTATCTAACTTGATCAGAGCAAAACTAATGACTTACTGATTGTTCCTGTTGTTCCACTAAAAGTTTCATTTTTGTTACTGTCACCAAGATCCTGGTTTGGGTGCTCCCCTGTAGAGATAATGGTAGAGTGGGGAAACAATTAGAAGATGATTTTACATTACTGGATAGATCTGCTGCAATTTTGATTACACAATGTATGAAATTGGAAATACAGTGGTCTCCACCTAAGAACCCGCCATTCTCGTGAAACGGAATTTTTCCTATATAATCCGTCCGCATAAGAGC
>JBDFRD010328711.1:0-10298 GCA_039654405.1 Bullina lineata | reverse complement strand
GAGAGAGAGAGAGAGAGAGAGAGAGAGAGAGAGAGAGAGAGAGAGAGAGAGAGAGAGAGAGAGAGAGAGATTGGCAAGCTCACGATGTGAAAAATTGCCTTACATCTTACTGGGAAGATAAACGTTTCCGCTTACAACACTCAACAATGCTGAAGACATCTAGAAATAATCCTCAGCTTTTACAGACGTGTGAGAGTGTTTCTTCGTGCTCCCCGTGATTCATAGGTTCCATTTACAAATGTAGAATAATACATTACAAAGATATGCGGCATATGCATATATGTTGTACACGGTAGCTGTGTTGCCGCGAGGCAAATATTAAAGCGGAAACGGGGATGGATTGGCCACACCCCAGGAAGCCCACTGAGCAGGCCCTAACCTGGAATACTCAAGGAAAAGGGAAAAGAGGAAGGCCCAGAAATAGCTGGAGAAGAGACACTGAGGCTGAGCTCAAGAGAGAAAGTGGTAGCTGGAAGGAGGCACAAAAGTCAGCCCAGAACCCAGTGCGATGCACAAGCGTTGTTGATGGCCTATGCTCTGGTAAATACGTAAGGTCTATGTTGGGATAGCAGCAAAAAGCGCTGTCAACTAATCACCCGAGAGAAACTTGACTTGACAAGAGACTGGGATCATTTCAAGATTTAAGCCATCTACTTTTCAAGTTGATGAAATTAATCATTCGTAATTTTTCACTGAAATTAAAACTCAAATACACTGCCTTTTGCACACCACGCTTTCAACCTCACTCTCTTACATCACACTATAATAAAGAATAAATCAGCTACAAAAGAGACAATTTCCACATTTTATTTACTTCGAAAAGTAACAGTAAGGTTTCAAATAAAATGAAGCTAGTATGCTCTCAGTCACAACAAGAAAAACAACTCACTCTCATCTGCCACGAAACCATTTCCCCCCTTGTAAGACTTCACATAGAGGCCCCTGACATCCTAACTAACCCAAAAGAAAGGGCACACCGCAGCTGGGGTGACCTTTGATAAAACCTCACATAGAGATAGTATTCAATGGCCAGACTGGCTCCTTCTAATATTTGAAGTGATGAACAATGACAAAATAAAGACAAACATCACACACCACCACCACATCTATTCCAACAAATCACATTCGCGTTCTTTCCATTTAATCTTAAACTGACCCTTTTCCTTATGAATGGGATGTATAACTTAAACTGTGCACAGTCCAATCAGACTACATGTATATTTTTTTCACATTAATAGATTCCATAAGTTATCCATTCTATGTCTGGCTTTAGTTAGAGACACAGACGAAGTACATTGGAAAGAATGTTCACGGCTGTGCTCTCTCACATTGACATTATCTGATGGCCTCTGAGATTATTCTATACGCTTCCAGAGCAGCAACAATCATACACAGCAGCTGCAATTTTTGCTAGAAATGGCTGCATTGAAATACCACAGTAATCATAACTTGCAACAAAAGAAAAATTACTCTCTAGCATCACATAAAAGGGTGCATGGATTTGGTAATGGCCTTATTACTTGCACAGTATTATAACATCATGCAAAATGCATTTAACTACATATATAACTTAAGACTCATCAGTCAGGAACCATAATCATATAACACTTACAATTTTGTATTAAGGTTATTTCATAAGCATCTGATATCTATTCAGACTGAAAAGCTTCTCCGTTAACATTATTGAAAGTGCTTTTTCACAACAATTTAACCTATCTAAATTTCTTCTCGATGACTTATGATTTATATTTCCGTAATTCTATCACTCATCAACTCACGATCAACAACACTCAAACTCTGTAATAGATGCATTCAAGAAGGAACAGTGATGAAAACATAAACCAATGCAAATATCAAAAGTTAGGAGACAGAAGCTAAATAGTCCTTGATCTCTGAAGGATTTAGTCGTCGGAACCCATTCACATCACAGATCCCGATCTCAATATTGTCCTCTGTCATTTGTCCCTCAAAGCTCTCTTTTAAGGTCAAAATAGCAGTGTGCACAGCATCTTCCAACTCCAGTGCGTCACTGTACCTGAGGACAAAAGGAACACCATGTCATGTAGCTAGCGCAATTCCCAGTCACTGATTGGTAAGCAAAACTGGCATTTATAAGACCAGACAATGTTTAATTTCCCCATACACCATGTTTCCCCTCCCAACCCAGGGTCGAATTCGTTACCGGCATATTCAGCTGGGGAAGTAAGCCTGACTAGCGTCCTGTCTAGGAGATGATGTAAAAATCATCTGCTTCGCTTAACACTATCGAAACCGGGATAAGCCCCGGCTCTATGGGCCTCAAGGTTTTAAAGGAACAGCATGAGCTTCAAGCATGAAAAGCAGTTATTCGAGGAGTGGGATAACCCTGATCAAAACCTAGAGAGCTGCACAGATCATTGCATCATGCAAATCACTAATGACATGCCAGATCATACTGAGGTCTCTTCAGGTTGGAGCAGCACTGGGCTAGATGCCTCAGAAGAGCCCATCCTCAGCTTCTGGAGGTCTCTTACGACCATCTTGGAAAGCCAGGGGATGGGAAATAAATGATACTGGCCAACTAAAAATAATGCGCTGGAATGCAGACGGTGTGATGAACAAAAAAAAAAAAAAACCTAGCTTAAACACTGACTCTTTGAAGAAGATGTCGACATCTGCTACATTCAAGAAACACACCTCCAAAATGAGATGAGCTTTAAGTAAAAGGCTACCAAACCTTTAGGAGGTATATTAACACTCGTAAAAAAAAAAACATACAAGCTTGTGAAAGGAAGATATATACAAATGTAGGCCTACATGAAAGGGACAGAACATCCATTGATGTGAAGTGAACGCAAAGATTCTGAAGAGCACATCCTTAATTACAACTGTCCAAATGACCAAACACAGGCCTTACACAGCTTCGATGTACCCAAAGCTAACTTTACTGTTGGGGGAGACTTTAATAGCCACTCCCAAAGCTGGGGATATGATCATATGGACACTAGGGGATAGGATGTGGAGAGCTGGCAGGATGACAATAACTTGATCCATGTCATGACACCACATGAAATTCCAATTTCTTATTCAAGACGCACTAAAAAACAACAAAGAGACCAAGAGGGGGATACCAGCATGAAAACACTGCAGACAAATTAGCAATCATCAATTGATCCCATACATGAGACTCAAAGTGTTTGCCAACAAGTAGTATTTTTCACAGATGCCTGATCGATCTAGGCCTAACTGCCGACAGACTGCCAGATTTAAATGAGAAACTGAAAGAACTCTGCTAAAAAAAATGTTTTCTATAATGGATCCCTGCCCACTATGGAATTCAGGGTAATGACATCATCAGAGATGGCACATCTCCTTGCTCATAAGTGACAACACAACAAGTCACTTCCATCTGGGGACTCAAATGTACAGAAAATTTGGGCTGACACCATCGTATTAATGCGCATGTGCGCATGAGGAGACTCCATAACATGTGCTACAAGACTAGCCACCATAAAAAATATTAAGAAAGAAATGTGGCGACAGTCAACAACGATCTACAGACAATGATGTCATACATTGAAAAAACGGGACTTAATTGAGCGAAGAAGAAGACTAGTGAGAATCCTGACTAACTGTATTCCTCAGCTGTCCTAAAGAAATATTAAAAGTCTAACTTGATAAAACTTAGTTATGTGCACACTCCAAAATACCTAAACATAGCCACAACTGACCTCGCACTAATTCACACAATACGTTACTTCAAATGAAAAATATTTCCTGCCAATCACAAATGGCGGGCTCTTAGGCGGAGACCACCGTAGTTATATTATATTTTTTTTTTAATACTGTAAAAAGGGTTTTAAATGTATAGAGAAACTGAGTCAATAAAAGCTGTTCAGGCTTCGACAACATGGCAGAGTCATGACTGAATTTGTTCAACACATCATATTCATGTGTTGAGCGGATTCCACAGGAAGTGACTTCGTATCCGGGGGACAATTTCATGTTTTGATACTACCAGCATTTCTCCGTTCGTTTGCCCTGGACACGCTGGATTTGGACTTTCGCTGTTTTAGCTGAATTTCACGGTTGGTTTCTTTGATTTGTTCCATTTTTCCTTCTTGGAAGCAAAATATAAGTATGTTAGATCTATTAATTACTTCCCCTGGAAGCCGCTCCTGCTTACGAAACAGGTTTTTAAAAATTCCTTAGATGATAAGCTTTCAGAATATGTATAATGTTACATGCTTTAAGTCAGTTTAATTTTCATGAAAATGCACTGTCACTTTCTGTGGAATCCACCATTGGCAAGTTTTACTAAAAGCAGCCATTCTCATGAAATAATTTCAGAAGGCTTACTGGTATAAATCAATCAACCGAATAATGTAGACGGACAGACTTTTGATCTAATTAAGAAACTGTATAGATCCCACTTGTTCTGGCCTATTACATGACCAAGTCATGACAAGAGTGTTCGATGTTTTTGGTACCATGCGTTCATATATTTTTCAAAAAACTTGTTTACTGATAGTTAACCCTTCTTTACTGATGCATCAAAATGTGTCGCCTTCTGTTACTACCACAAACGACCTGTGTGTCAAAATGCGATGCTGGGCCCAAAAATCTGATGCATTGAAATGTCCTGTTTTGTACTCCCATATCTTCAATCACTTTAATCAATATATGTTTTTAAAACTTATTACACATGATGACCTTTAATAATAAATATTAGATTTCCTTGACGTAAGAACCAACCAATCACAGTGAAATTACGACTGTTATCAATTCTTAAATCAAACAGCAAGCGCAGAGGGAAAGTTACTGATACCATATATCATTGGTTAATTTCAGTCTGTGAAGCACAGGTGGACAAGAAAAGGGAGGAAATAAATGAAGAGGTAAGAAAAGTAGCCAATATGAAAGGCGACATCCTTACAAAATCAGTGCTCTAAGCATCCAACATTTTCAATGCTAAACTGTTATCAGCAGAGTTTTGTCTGATTGTCAACACCTGGGCAAGCCAAGATGCCTACACACAGGTCTGCTTTTGTTTGTTCTACAAATGGCCATGGATTATCACAAATTTTTGTGAACAAATTTCCCTGAGATCTGAGGAGCCTTGCATAAGAAAACAGCGAAAAGACCAATCAGCCATCGCTTTATATATATAACATGGTGAGCAGCTGACCACCAAAGCCACATTGCGTAAAGGTGTGAAATACATGGTGGCCTGAGGTTAAAGGCTGTAAAAGTAGCTGTAAACTGCTGTACTAAAGGGTAAGCGGCACAGTAAAAATAAACAAGGAATTTTACGCTGTTCATACTTTAATGTCTGTGTTTTGGGGTGACCTTTTCTATTGTTCTTTTACCTCTTAAAAAAAAAAAAAAAAAGAGAATGCTGCCAACATAAATTCTGCATGAGTAAGTCTACAAACACAATTTCAAATGTCAAAAAATATCATATTTACACATTTATGTGAAAGTATAGGTGTGGCCTGGCATACAATGGAACTTCAAGCATCTAGAAGACCTGGACTTCGCCAACAACATCTGCCTCTTATCACACCGATATCAAAATGCACAAACCAAGCTAATGAAACTAGCAGAGGAAGCAGCAAAGACAGGCCTACAAATCAACAACTAGAAAACAGAAAGGCTAAATGAACAACAAGCAACCCCTCTCCACCTAGAAGAAAAGAATATAAAAGAGACAAACAAGTTCACGTATCTGTTGACAAGGATGGTGGGGCCGATGAGGACATAGAAAGCCGCACAAACAAAGCAAGATATGCCTTCAACACACTCTGACCAGTCTGGGCTTCTTCAGCCCTTTCCTTCACAATAAAATAAGGATATTTAACTCAAACGTGAAGTCTGTCCTGCTTTATGGGTCAGAAACATGGAGAACGACCAGGACTAACACTCAAAAACTGCAGACATTCATAAACAGATGCCTGAAGCACATACTCAAGATCAGATGGCCCCAGACAATATCAAACGAAGAGTTGGGGAGACGCACAAAACAAACCCCAGTATTGACCCAAATCAAGAAAAGAAAGTGGGGTTGGAGTGGTCACACTTTGAGAAAGCCTCAAGCGAATATCACCCGATAAATCCTTGAGTGGAACCCACAAGGAAAACGGAAAGTGAGACGACCTAAGCAGACATGGCGAAGATGTATTGAGGCAGAAATTAAGACCGCTGCCATGTCATGGACAAAGCTGAAGAGAGATGCCCAAAACCCAGTCCGATGGAAAAGTGTTGCTTTAGCCCTATGTTCCTCCAGGAATGCAGAGGCATAAGTCAAGTAAGTCATACGTGTGGCAAAGTGGCCTTTGTGAGCATAAACAACTCGGTAAAGCATGAGGCATTAGCTGATCTCGATTCGTGGATTAAGGGAAAGTTGGTCCCAGCCTAAGCAGTGAAGAGAGAGTTAAGGGAATATGTATGCCACGGCATATTTTATATTAATAAAATAAAGAGATTAAATCAACAGATGATGATTTACTTCAACAACCAAAACTAAGAAAAGATTATAAAATTAGTAGTATTTTATAACAACAGAGTACTGATATTACCTCCCTTCACTCAAGAAGGAGAAGAATTATGATAGAATCTTACCTCTTCTCCAAAAAGGTCCTGCCATTAACATGGTTTCTTCCCATGGCTGTGGCTTTCCAAGCAAAATGGGCACCCTGGGTGTTCAAGATATGAAACATATTTTTTTCTTAATTTGAACCCTAGAAAACTAAAATAATAATTAATACTTATATGCAATATATGAGAGCATAACAGTTTAATCTTGTTTTCCATGATTTAAAAATATAAAGCAATACTGATTATACTCAATAATACTACCAAACTTTTTAGGCAACACTATTCTGATTTCTGCAATATTGTGTACAACATTCACACAGTGAAAAATATACCAAAATGTGAATAAGTCTACATTAAAAAAATACATGAGAAACAAAGGAAACTTTTTTGATGGGTCACTTTAAACAAAGTTTGTATTTAACTTACAGAGGGATCACACTGGTACAAGTATGGCTTTTCCTCATCATGGTTCCAGCCTGCCAAAAGTAGAGACACTCCAAAAGGACGCACACCTCTGTGAGGACAAAAACATTCATTCAGAATTTGCACACAAAGAAAAAAAAACAAAAGAGAATTAGTAAATCTTACATTTAATTTTTGTTTTTTATACGACTCGTAATATTGTCTTTAAAAAATTATAAATTAAACTATCATATATGATATAACAACAATTTTGTACAATGCTTTGAAAATGTGTAACGACGTAGAATAATACGGGCCACACATTAAAAAAAACAAAAAGGATGCAGCTGCCCTGACATTTGCCCATCACCCACACAAATAATTCATGGAACAACAAGAAAAAAACAGTACAAAACACCCTTTGCTCCCCGAGTCAGGCATGACCGGGAGATAACTTGCAACAACGAACAAGGAAACAAGGACACATTTCTCTCTCACCCTGATTGAGTGAACTCCTGCATTACATTGGCCACTTTCTGCACGAGTTGTTCCACTGGAATCCTCTCTTGGTAAGTCAAAAAGTACTGTGAAGCCAGCTTGCGGGCACGACGAATCAAAACCCTGCAATCAGTTGAAAAACATGAAGTAAATGTGTCAGTTTTACAAGCTAGCAGTAACAAAGTCATTATAAAATTATGCTGTCGCCTTTGGACAGTTTATAGTTCTTTTAAAATTAATTCTGAGCTTAAAATGATATTAAATGTTGTTAGTAAGAAATGACAAATTATATTTTTACTAAAATTTCCTCCTTCAACACATTATTTACATTTTTTCAGATTCAGAAAGTGTCATGAGCACTACAGTTACAAAGCTAAAATGGCATGAACTAAATCAATCCACAGACTTGACAGACATACAAAGCATATTCTGTGATAATAATAAGCTATCTTTCAAAGATTTCATTAAATGCACTGAGCAAATAATGACGAGAGTTAACAATAAAAAATACTTAAAAACATGCATTAAAAAAATTTAATTTGAAGAATTCATGCCTCTTACAGCCATAATAATTGCATGTCATTTGATATTACTTGTAATTTCTTTTTTATGAGAAGACTAAGAAATATTACCTACACCTATACCAGTATTGAATATTTTCTTAACAACAATTTTCTCACAAAAATTATTTTAAAATACTTAAATAGAATCTAGACATCAAGTAAGTTTTTTTTCAAATCTATAGTCTATTAGCTTTATACCCCCCTCCCCCCAAAAAAAGGAAGTGAAGACCTTTACTGCTTGATATTTTTATGAATAAACAGATTTACAAAACCATTTTTTTTTGCTGTGTGTTGAAAATGTAATTATATATATAAAGAGATAAAAAAAACATAAAATGAAGTTTGGTTTCTTGTTTGTTTTCAAGTTATTATGGTTTTTAGTTCAGTTGTCATAACATATGAAAGTTCCCTAAAAAAAGTGGCATGGTTACTTTTGTCAGTTCAAATTTCTGAGAACAAAGAAGAAATATGTGTTCTAGATTACTAAACTATAGTAATGACTCTAGTAAAAAAGACAAGCCATTTAGCTAACCCACGGAACTTTTGGGCACTCATTTTGTGAAACACGCCTTATGTGAGAGTGTTCCTTTTTTAATAGTTAAGATCTATAATTTATTACTAAACTCTAATTTTGAACATCACCATCACCTCCTCTTCTTTCTCACAAAAATTATTTAAACAGAATCTAGACATATCTAGTTATTTTTTTTTAAGTTTATAGTCTCTTAGCCTTTATACACCCCCTCCCCCCAAAAAGAAAAAAAAAAAAAGAAAGAAAATGAGAAGCATTAGAAAGAAGACAAAGTTTTAAAAACAGAGAAATAACTATCGCACCAAACACGTTCAAATTTGGAAGGACATAAATTTACTTCATATCTTTCACAGAATAAGTCTCCAGCTCAAAATATTCTAGTTTCTTTACATGGGCTCACATTTTACACCTTATCATTCACAAGTAAATTGCGTCCATCCCAATTTCTAGTTTCGATCAGAAATAAACTCCAAACAACAACCCTAAATATTAGGAAAAATAGTACTGCTCACTTAGAGCATAAACATTCATTAAAAAAAAAAGACATGGAGTGACAGAGACAATAGATGTCAATGAATTTTTTTTTTTTTTTTTGCTTTGGTGTCAATTCCTGCGGAATCCACCACATATAAACAGTCTTGTGCTCACCTAAAGTCTGGCCCCATGCCACTGTACACCATGCCAATGCCCCGAGTGACAGGCTCAATTTTGTGGATACTGTGCTCATCGTACAGAACTGACTTCTGTTTTTTCTCTGTAGCAAGAACTACACCGTTTGTTGCTGTATAAAAAACAATGACAAATTTATGAACAAAAAGTACCCAAAACAAACATTCCTGATGACAACGAAGAATAAGACAGACTTTTAATTCATTTTCCAAATCAGCAAAAGTGTGCAAAAAAGGTTACGAGATTTTGATAACTTAGTTTTTCACTTCAAGTCAAGTATGAGTGAAAATGAGTGAGTGAATGAATGTGTGCTGTGTGCAAGAGAGAGACAGAGAGAAAGCGAGGGAGGGAGAGAGGAAGGGGAGGAGGGAGAGGAGGAGAGGGAGGAAGAGAGAGAGAGAGAGAGAGAGAGAGAGAGAGCAGTGTTTTTTTCTTTTTGTTTTCGAAGCGCATTTTAGCGCTGTAGGCCCTTTCATGTCTTTGTCAACCGATCTGGAATTTGATACAGAATTATGACATCAGCATGATTGATTCCATGTGCTGCTGTCTGCGATATTCTCCGAAACATGGAACGAAATGGAAAGAACATTGCTCTTATCGACGCAGCATCCCTTCCATGCGTCAGCCCCAGGCGTTTATGCTTTTGAAGTGCAGTCCTTTCACAAATTAATGTGAAACACAGCTTGAAGTAGCATGCAATACGCACAGGAAACTCGTGTTGTCGAGCATTGATCTCCTCTTCTACAAGATTGCCAACAAAGGAGACGATGAAAAAATTCGTTTAATCGTTCCATGATGGGAAAGCCATACGCGTTCTTGGCCCCACCTCCTCTCACTTTTCCTCAACAACAACAACAACAACAAAAAAAATGAAGATCACATTGTGTACCGATGTTCATCATGGGTCACTGAGTTCTAGTTTGCTTTTGGCATATTCTTCAGCATCCTTCCTTCGGTGATGGCAAATCCAGTAATATTTTCTCGAGGGGGGGGGGGGGGGGGGGGGGGGGGGGGGGGGGGGGGGGGGGGGGGGGGGGGGGGGGGGGGGGGGGGGGGGG